>JZLH01S0102995.1:6080-18348 GCA_001188425.1 Eucidaris tribuloides
CCTCTGCATCAAAGATGTTGGTGGCATCATGTTTTCAGGTTGTCTGTTTGTCCATTCTTTATTTTCTCATCACTGTGATAACTTATGAACTGCTGATCAAATTTGAACTAGACAAAAGAGAATACAAATAAATATCATAATGGATATATGTCAGTATCATTTGTGAGTTTTCTGTAATCTAGTTGCTTGTGGGAGGAGAGAAAGGACACCTAATTGTGTATAGTCACCAGAAAATTTAGACATTTGTACAAAAGTTGATATAAAATTGAGAGACACAAAAATATATCACAAGTTTCATCATTCAAGTTCAAAATGAGAAGAAAAAGTTTTGATACATATAAAATTTTAAAGCTGTATCTCCTTGGCGGAGACGTCTCCATGATTGACGCGACTGATTAGTCGTAGCAGTCGCAGCGAACTTTTGTGATCTAGGGTGTTTATTTGTTCACTCGAACACTGTCAGATATTGTCAGATAGCAAAGTTTGACAATTTTTTAAATGTGTCTTCCACAATGTCATATAGTGTCTTTAAGAACAACCCTCAATTTCTGTTTTGAAAAGCATAGGGAACAACCCCCCCCCCCATTGCACCACCCTAGGGTCAAAGAAGTATACTCTGTTGACAGTCCATGTGTAATGCTGTGGAGTCCATGCTTTGAACATGTTATATCAATGTATGATTCCCTTTGTTTCTGCAGGAGAAAAAGAACTAAGAAGTCGGTCCCAGACCATCCAGCGAGGCCTCCCAAGACCCGTCGATATCAACACCTCTATCTTGAGACCCAAGGATCTAGACGCCCCCCTGACAGACATTCAGAAGGTAAATATCTGGCTTTCACTCTTCGTAGTGCTCCTGACAGAAGGTTGTCAGCAAATGTTCTAAGCAGAAGGGCGTTAACAGTAACTTGCCTCTAACATGAAAAAAAAATTCCATATTTCTGCCATACATACTGATGGAAGGACCTAAAAGATCACAATATTTTGTTTTCATGTGAACTAAGGCCGTGGTTGTCAAGTTGCAAGAAATGTACTGTTAACGCTTTTCTGCTTACAGCATATGCTATCGACCTTGTGCCAGGTGCACAATGTCTTTATTTGCTCTGCTCACTGATCTGCACACCCGCAGCCATGATCGTCAGCTGTTTTGCACAGTAATACACAAGTCTACTATACATCTATATAATACTGCCCATAATGGATCAGTGGGTATCACTGTTGTACACACACCTGGCAACCTAACGATATGATATTCTTCATACCATCACATAGGTCCTTATGGTATTTTCTGTTTTTCTACCCAGAATTTGTACAGCAGGGTATTGAGCATTGCCCATAAAGAGTTAAGAGCTTGGGAAAAATATACAAGTATATGATGCTTATTTCCACAAATTTTTAGCTCATCCGGCCCGAAGGGCCCGATGAGCTTATGCCATGGCGTGGCGTCCGGCGTCCGTGACCGTACCAGCCGTGCACACAGTTTGAAAATGCTCTCTTCGTCATTTCTCAACCGACTTTTGATTCTGATTGTTTCATGATGATATGGGCTAGGTGGAGGATTTAAACATTCTACACAGAAATCGGTGAAATTCATCTATTATTTTAATGGCGCTGCCGCAAGCGAAGTTGGCCGGGAGGCATTATGGTTTTTCGGGTTGTGCCGTCGTCCCGTGCGTGGCCTCCTTAACGCATCTCTTACGCATAACTTGAAGGAACGCCCCGATTCAGGATTTTTGAATGTAAGCTGGGACGCGAGTATGTACTGATTGAGCCACCAATACTGATTAGATTTTTGGAGCGTTGAAAGGTCAAAGGTCAAAGGTCACGGGGCCTTAATATGTTTGATTGGGCTCGTTACCCGGGGTCGAAAGCGATAACTTGAGAGGGGCTGGTCGCGACTCACCATTGTCATGTAACTTAGGTGAAGTTGTACTTATGAGGCCACCAAATGACTGATTAGGATTTTGGAGCCGAAAGGTCAAAGGTCACAAGGTCACCGCGGCCTTAAAATATGTTGATTCGGGCTCGTTACGTCCGATACTTGAGAGTGGCTAGTCGGATTGTCATGTAAACTTGGGTGAGTATGTGATTATGAGCCACCAATGAACTTGATTAGATTTTGGAGCGTGAAAAGTCAAAGGTCACCGGCTAAAATATGTCTGATGTTGGGCTCGTTTACTGCGCGGCCGATAACTTGAGAAATGGCCGGTTTGATTTTCATGTAGACGTGGGTGAAGTAATGTATTATGACCACCATGAAACTGGTTGAGATTTAGTTTTCAAAGGTCAAAAGGTCACAAGGTCACTGGGCGCTCAAAATATGTCTGATTTGGGCTCATTACCCGTACTTGAGAAGGGCTAGGTCGGACTTTTGATGTAACTAGGACCGAAGTATGTAGCTATGGCCACCATGAACTCATTAGATTTTGGGAGCTAAAGGCAAAAGGTCAATCCGCACCTTAAAGTACGTTCTGATTTGGGCTCGTTCCCTCGAGTATCTGAGCCGGCGATAAACTTGAGAACGGCCGTTTGAATTTTCATGTAACTGGTGAAGTATGTATTATTGAGGCCACCATGACTCATTAGGATTTTGGAGTTCAAAAGGTCAGGAAGGTCAAAGGTCCAACGGGGCCTAAATATGTCTGATTCGGGCTCGTTCCGGGCGATAACTTGAGAATCAACTTATCGATATTGATGTAATTCTGGGTGAAGTATGTATATGGGGCCAGTAAATGACATTTCAGAGTTGAACGGGTCAAAGTACGATGCGCTGTACCATTCAAAGTTTGGTAATTGGACGGCGGCGGCGGAGGCCATACCCATCGGCGCTGCCGCGGGCAGCCCGAATGCTCTAAGTTATAATTATGCAATTTATTCGAATCACAAAAATGCTTCTCCTTCATTTCTGCAGCCGATTTTGATTTTGATTGCTTATTTGGTAGGGCTGAGTTTTATGCACATTAAACATGTTCTAGAGCAGAAATTTTGAAATTATGCTCCAATCTGATATAATTATGGTAATTTATGCAATTATCCCCAAAATAACAAAATTGCTTGCTTTTCCCACATTTCTTGGACACGATTTCATTCTGTTTGTTTGATCTGAATGGGGCTAGGTGGGGGCTTCAAGACTTCTGCACAAAATTCGTGAGAAATTAATCGAATTAGTGCAAATCAAACATTAATCCAATTAGTGCAAATTTAATGCAAATTTTTCGAAATCACAAAAAATACTTCGTTCTCCTCATTTTCTCAAACCAATTTTAATTGTGATATACTTTATTTGGTAGGGCTGAGTTCATGCACATTAAACTTCTACACAGAATTTTGAAATTATACTGCCCATTATTATGGTAATTTATAGCGAAAATAATCCAAAAATAACAAAAATTTGCTTCTTCTCTCAATTTCTTGACCCGATTTTTCATTCTGTTTTTTTGATCTGATAGGGCTAGTGGGGCTTCAAGACTTCTGTACTACAAAAATTGTTGAAATAACATTAATGCAAATTTAAAATTAATCAATTATGAATTTAAAATTACAATTATGCATTATTCCAAATATTCAACAAATAAATTAAAAAAATGCTTCTTCTCATTCATTTCTCAACCATTTTTGATTAGTTTGCTTTATCTGGTAGAGACTAGAGCTTGGCTACACCAAACTTTTACCCAGAATTTTTAACTTGTGCTCCATTAATTAATTATGGTAATTTATGGCAAAATTTTATTCCAAAAATAAGCAGAAATTTAATTTCAGTTCAATATCAAGTACCTATTAATTTGGTTCCACTTCAAATGTGCTTTTTCCAACAACAAAAATCAGTATGGAGCCCCGGAAGGGATCCGGGGATGCAATCATATATAATTCATGTAGTTATTATTATTTTCTTTTATATTATTTTTTTTTTTTTCATGTCCCTTCCAGGGCATGAAACTAATATTTTCTCACTCGAATTTTTTTATATTCCTGTTCCTTTCCGGGACATCAAATTTTAATCTTTTCACCAGTATAAAATTGTACCACATGAAATTTCGGATATATGATGTTGCGAGATGCCGGATGAGCGCTACGTCATTGACGTTTTCTAGTTTAGTGATTTGGTGATGTGCAGACCAGTAGGCATTAACAGAAGTCATACATTTGGATGTTGTAGGTCCTTTAACATGCAACATAAATTACAGCTCTTTGGACATTGCAGGTATTATGTGGTGCACATTTGTGACATTGGCATGTTAAAAGTTCAGATGTCCATGAATATGAATCATCCCCTTTCTAACCCAATCCTCCTTTTCTTCTTCCAAGGCGGAGGAGATGATCAAAGAAGAGATGATCACCATGCTTCACTTCGATGCCTTCAAGAATCCTCTGGGAGAACAGCCAGGCACCAAGAAGGGGGATAAACCCGGCAGCAAGTTCAACCCTTCAGTCCATGCCGCTTACCTCGAACAGACCCCCTACCAGCACTATGAAGAAGACGACATGAAGAAGGTCAGTTCTATGCAAAACAATTTGATTTTGTTGTAAGGATTGATACCAGAATTATTCCAATCATTTGACGACCAGAGACGCTCAGAGCAAAACTATGATCTTCGAATAATTCTGATGCAGTAGAACGATGGTCTTTTAACTCCTCATAAGGACAAGACCATTGGTAATATATTCTTAGGCGGCCTCATGGTTGGAGAATGCTGCAGCATGATGCGTGGTATTTCCATTTCAGTATTTTATGACTTTGTCTTCCCTACATCCAGAACGACGTCATTATTTATCAATCAGCCTTGACGGTATACCTCAGTTGTTCCTTTGAAGCCACGATACCTTATAATATTTATGAAACTTTGTGACCAATTGCACGTTTGTGATCAAACATAGATGGCAGATGCCTTGCATGGACCTCAATGTTTTTAAGAGATCAAAGGTCATGTATGTAAGTCAAAGGTGAAATGAAGTCAAATGTTAAAATGAACCAGTAAGTTTCTGTACTGGGATGATATCCTTTTAACCATAAGCCCCGTATAACTTGGATGGTAGATGTCCTATAGGGACCTCAATGTTATACTGGGGTCATATAGGTAATGTAAGCAGGTCAAAGGTCAAATGAGGTCAAATGTTAACATAACCGGGCAAGATGCATCATAGCTGTCACCTCGTTTCTTACCTTTTATTATTTTCATCTCTATATATGTGTGTCTGTCTCTATTTCTTTCTAATGACAGGCGAGGGAGCTACTCCAGGTGGAGATGGAAGTGGTGAAGGGAGGTATGGCCCATGGGGAGTTGTCCCAGGAGGCCTACACTCAGGTGTGGGAGGAGTGTCTCAGTCAGGTCCTCTACGTCCCATCCAAGAACCGCTACACCCGGGCCAACATGGCCAGTAAGAAAGACCGGATAGAATCGGCCGAGAAGAGACTAGAGGTGAATTAAAATTCTGGTGTCCATTTAATGATGTTATCAATATTTATTTATTTATTTATTTATTTCCGGTATAAAAGACAAAATCAGGTGATGTAGTTAAAAACTAAAATTTACCTGATTTACATATAACAACAAACTATATATATCATTATACAATCACATTATCATCTATTAAATTATGCGTAAAACAAATCAGGTAAACAACTTGTTCATTAAAATGCAAACAGTGCTGAACAAACCGTTATTTACAGCATGTAACCTGCATAATTTGCATTTTAAAGTGACAAAAGGAGCTTAATGTGTATTCATGCAAAGACAACCAAACCCCCCCCAAAACCCCCCCCCCAAAGATTATGAGTTAAATGATACATTTGGTTCTCTATTGATAGTACTATTGATATTCAGCTGATTTTTTTCTTAGAGATAAATCGATAGTGAATCTGTGTTCATGACTGTTCTTCTACCTGAGCAATACACAACACCCTGCTTTGTGGTGCACTGTACAGATACAGTGCGCCACGAAGCGATGTGTTGTGCATTGCCCATGTAGAACTACTGTTACGAATGCTACATTTTGCAAGCTGTGTGCCGAAGATGATCATTTGTTTGCATGCCCAAACGAAATGTATAGAGCATGTGTAATTCGTACAGGTACGGATATCCGATGTGTGGAGAGTGAGAATGATACAACGTGGCATCGATGTGTAGTCATCTGCATGATCTCGCGCAACAAAATTAATTGTATTTTGGGTGATCTGGCTTTGATATATTTGGCTGGAAAACATAGTCAATTCGACTGTTATGTGTGAGGAGAATATTTCACAGAAATATCATGCAAAGAAGAGTGTCAGCCCAATATTTTTAGGCAAGCATGATGGCGTTTAGAGGCAGAGAATTTCTCAATTTCACAGTAAAAATGTTTTTTGTTTCTTTGTTACTCATGTCCAGCGCTCTTTTTTTTGCTAAAATAATTAACAGTTCTGTACTGCTTGGTTATTTGGGAAGTGCTTTTACCGTAAACAATAAATGATTTGAATCTGAAAAAAAACTCTTTTCAATAAATATTAATTGGTCTCTATTGATTAACCCCATGTACTTCATCACGTTTCCCATTCTTCTTCCAACGCCCCTCGCCAGGTGAACCGCGGCGTGATGACCAAAGAGGCTAAGCGGGCGGCCAAGCTGGAGAAGAAGCTGAAGATCATCCTGGGGGGCTACCAGTCCCGGGCCCAGGGCCTCATCAAGCAGCTGGGGGAGGTCCAGGAGGAGGGGGAACAGGCCTACCTGGAACTCACCACATTCCAGGAACTACAAGCCAACGAGGAGATGGCCATTCCAAGGAGGTTGGAGGTGAGTGACCGGGACAAACAGGTGGCTGCCATAGACGGGTTTTAAAATGTGATATGGAGGTGTCATGGGTTAGTGGATAAGACGGTGGTTTCTCGATTGAGTGGCCCCTGCTTCGAAACCCATGGCAGCGTCTGTGTACTTGGGTAGGACACTTCATCTGCAATACCTCTCTGCACCCAGGAGTACAAATGGGTACCTGAGAGGATGCAGAGACTCCAACTCTCCCGTTTTCGGCGGTAAATCTCCCACTTTGAGTCCATTTTTACAAAATCTCCCGCCCTCCCGCTTGAGTTTCAGTTTCTCCCACCGTAGCTGTGTTTCTCACTTTATCTCTCACCCAACCACCTATTTGAAAAGAAATTAAACTGAATCAGTGGATTTGACCTATTTAGTGTTGTTTTATATACAAATATAAGCCTAAGATAGCACCAGCGAGCTTCTAAAACCTAAAAATGGCCTCTGGCCTCAAGGAGGTAGTGCACACCTGTGCAGGCATGATAGAGTCTGTGATGAGGGAGGTAGAGTCATGAGAGTGTGCAAAAAGGCACTGATCTAAGATTATAAACCACCAACTTTACCCTTTTTACCTTTTTATTATGCACTGCATAAATACATTTCTCTCATAAAAGAAGGTGTTTATTTATCGAAACCTCAATCAATGTTTCCTTTCAGTGATTTTTTTTCTGTCCTGTTTTTATACAGTCTCTCCAAGAAGACGTCAAAAGTCCACTTTGAGTCCATTTTTAGCAAAATCTCCGCCCTACGCTTGAGTTTCAAATTTCCCCACCGTAGCTGTGTTTCTCACTTTATCTCTCACCCACCACCTATTTGAAAAGAAATAAACTGAATCAGTGGTATTTGAACTATTTAGTGTTGTTTTATAACAATATAAGCTCTACTAATTAGCACTCAGCGAGCTTCTAAAACCTAAAATGGCCTCTGCCTCAAGGAGGTAGGCACACCTGTGCAGGCATGAATAGATGTCTGTGATGAGGGAGGTATGAGTCATGAGAGTGTGCAAAAAGGCAGCTGACTAAGATTATAACCACGCAACTTACCCCTTTTTGCCTTTTTATATGCCACTGCATAATACATTTCTCAGAAGTTTTTGGTTGAAATTAACAAAATTTTCAGCATTAATGATGTTAACTTATTTTGTTTAAAAGAAGGTGTTATTTATCCGTAAACCTCCAATCATGTTTCCTTTCAGTGATTTTTTTTTCTGTCCTGTTTTTATTACAGTCTCTCCAAGAAGACGTCAAAAGACAGAGTGAGCGTGAGCGAGAGTTACAGCAACGTTACTCGGACCTGATGTTCGACAGAGAGATGCTCAGTGCCCAGATACAGAAACTGGAAATACAGCAAGGAGTGCGTTAGACAAGAAATTCTCGTTGGACATAGAGCAAGGAGTGCGATAGACACGAAATGACTCTTGTCGGACATAGAGCAAGGAGTGCGATAGACACGAAATAACTCTTGTCGGACATACAGCAAGGAGTGCGATAGACACGAAATGACTTGTTGGACATGCCATCCATTCTGTAGATTCACAGGACCATCAGCGTGTTTTAATTGGAGCTAATTTTCCGGAATAAACCGGCTAAAGGAGTAGAAGTGCCCAATAAAAACAGACATTTGCCGCCATTAACTGTCTTTTTAGCAGATAAAGTATAACTGCTATCTATCCATCTGTTTGTACGATAATGGCGGTGAGAGATAACGTAAGACTAAATGAGATGTCAATAGAAACAGCCACCATTGCGGTAGAGCGCACTTGCCAGCAAGAAAAAGGAATTGAACAAAACCATGTGATCGCCCCCTGGCTTGTCATGTATTGTATTGTTGCGCACTGTATGGAATGAATTTGACCTCGGTCGTCTCACAATACCATGCAGCAACTCTAGTCAACAAATTTTCAGCTGGTAATTTCGCAAAAGTTCAGTGATCCGGTACAATGAAAATGAAATCCAATAGAAACCTCTCACTGCTATTAACAGGTTAAATTTTAACCGGATAAATACAGGATGCTCAATAGAAATGCACTGGTAGTATCATCTAGTGACACCAGCAATTGGCATCATACATAGTCCCGAGACTATACCGCCATTGGAGATTTTTTGGTGCACAGGTTACTATAGGCTCTGGATCAAAAAAGATCACTGATGAATGGATAAGGCACTCACAAAAAATCCTCCATTATTCATACAGCTGGGTGTATGTGGTCAATATCCTAGACCACATACATAGTAGGTGTGATTTGCATTGATATAAATACGTTGGTATGACTTAATATGTAAAGCTCTATGGGAGCCACTGAAGCCGACTGCATCTCGAAAGTAATCCCATCTCACATGTGCATACTCATTACAGGGCAGGCACGCACTCAGAAGATGAGGGGACCCACACCATTTTCAGTATGTGGGGCAATGTCATGGCTAAAGTAAAGCCTCACACAGAGGTGAATGTATATGTGAAATATAATGTTTGTACTAGTCATGAGACTTATCCATCAGATAACAGTTCTCCCACGACCTTTGACCTGCCGGTTTGTACAGTTAACTGCTGCACAAAAAGGTGTTTTGCTTCATACTCAACTTTCAAAAATTAACCCACAATAACGTTAGTTAAAAATGTGTATGTTACAGGAATAAAGGCCCAAAATCTTATAAATGGTTGCAGATTGCCACAAAACTGATACACAATGATGCTAGTAGCAAATTAGAGCTAGCGAAAGTCAACTTACCACCAGTGACTTCTTAATTTTGATTAAATTACTACTGATAAGTGGTCATCTAGAACTTTGTTTGCCCTACAAAGTTCTAGATGACACGACAGTGCCATGCCAGAGGCGGGGTGCACGCTGTCGTATCATTAGAGGTGCGCATGACCTGCCTGTGTACATTGCAATATGGGCACTTAGTAACTGGTGTATTTGGAATGATTATATGTATCCATACGTATTACGATACAGGCTCTCTGACTGAATGAGTCTCAATTATTGACAGTGAGTGAAATTCATAGCAGAGAATATTAAAAAAGTAGTACCAAAATACTCTCCTTTTTTTTTGCAATGTATGTCATTGTATGGTGTTCTTCACACAAATATTAAAGTAAGAACTTGTGGTATTGTCTTTAAGCCAAGCAATATGCCTTTAAAGTAACAAACCTCAATGCATGGGTTGTGTGAGGATACAAGTTTCAAGCTCAAAGTTGCAGATATGGGGTAGTTTTCTTATGCTATCATCATCTTACCTTAGTGTTAATATGTGAAGCCAGCTCATCAAGCTAAGTGAGAGAACACTGCCGCCAGATTGTTAGATAGTTAGCTGGCTACAGTCAACTATATTTGTGGAAATACCCCATTTACATTAGTAAAATGTTGTAATCGAATTCATTAAAATCGTCATCTAGTTAATTTTTGGTTTTCAATGCCGACTGCAGATTAGCATAAATTCATTCAACTAGTTCCTGTTTACACTTATAGCAAATACGAATTTGCATTCATCAAAAATGAATTACATGTTATCACCCCCTCTATTGTCATCGTGTATCAACTTCTGGGTTAATTCGCGCTAAATTCACAACCATTAACATGGCGGTCAACCAGTTGATTTATTATATTATGTGTGAAAAAAAGTCTCAAACTGGTAAATAATGAATGCTTGGAAAGTTGAAAATAACAATATGACTTGTCAGAACAGCAATCAGATACAGAGTGATAAAATGGCTGCTGGTGAAAAGGATGTGACGTGCATACACTGTTTTGACAAACAGACTTCGTTGCCAGTTGATAAACCAGAAGTGCCCATGCACAGGTCACATGATATGCATGCTGAATCTTTCGTTTACACTGCAAAAAAAATAGCAAAACGATTACGACCTAACCTGTTTACACTTATCACAAAAATTAATTCGATAACTACTTAAATGCGATTACAACTTTTTACCTAACGTTAAACGGGGTATTAGACTCCATAGTGCCAGGAGTGAAATAACTTCATATTTCTTAAAATGTCAAGCATTTTTACATTCAGTAACTTTTGGGATGCAGTGTCACCTCCAAACAGCCTTAATTTGTGTACACATTTGCAATGTAGAAAGGTGTGCACACTATACAGTGTTCAATAATCGTACATTAAAGTGTACCATATCCATCCTTATAATTCTAATTACAATGCTGTAATTTCTGAAGTTAAATTAATTTTGTCAAGTTATTTATTTCAATTCAATAAATATTCACAAGTGTATAGTAGAAAATGTACATTTTTTCCCTATTGCTCACAAAATCTGTGATAAAAATCTCAAGTTTGTCGGACATATCTTATGTAAAGCTTCACGGTTTATGAATGATTTCGTGAGGATTCTTCGTCTATTATGAAAAAGTGTTATAACAAATTACATAAACTTTGGTAATTTATAAGATTTGGGTATGGAGAAGCTATGAATTCTCCATATCACATATACCCAATATTCATCAACAGCAGATACTATACATCAACATCCTGGACTTTTTGCAGTCTTGCTAACTTCCAATCCGACTCAGAACAGAGGCAGCGATGTTGATTTAATACATCCAATCCATTTCAGTTGTATTAACCCCTTTTCCTTTCTCTTTGTGTGGTTGAACTAGCTCTGTCCCGCTGTTGAGAAAGGTTCTTGTGCAAACACACATGAATGAAACTCTTGACTTCATATCAAAATGTAAAAAAATAAGGTGGAATAATTCCATTGAAAAATCATGAAAAAACAGAGGTTTTTAAATACCGCATCTTTTAACATGCACAGATTAGATATCGGATGTGAACAAGTCAGCAAATCACACCAGAGAATCGCAGTAATCGGAGTGCGACCCCAAAAGTCTCTCGTAGATGACTATATGCGATATGGAGAATTGTTATGGTACTTCATGCAGTGGTCCAGGGTTCATCTCTCTTTGTCCTTTGCTGATTTTTTAGCTACTTTAAATTTTCAACATTTGGAACAACATTATTCATTTAATTTCTCCAGTTTTATCCTCAGCCTGCATGATGGGAATGCTACAATCAAGTCTGTATGGATATATCGTCGTGCGGCTGGCAGAAAGTCTTTAGCAAATACTCTAAGCGAAAGGTTGTTAACAGTAATTGCTTGTTAAATGAAAACCATTGCCTGATTTCACCTGAAATCAAAGTATTTTGATCGTTTAGGTAATTCTGGCAGTATGTTAGGCAGAAATATGGAATAAGTTTCCTTTTTTTTCTTTTCAATTTAGAAGCAATTTACTATTAATGCACTTTTGCTTTGAGCATTTGCTAACGGCTTTCTGCCAGGTGCACAATGATGTATTCCTGTGTGAAAATATGCATACATTTGACAATGTAATATAGGATGCAGTTATGTGTGATCAGATAGATAACCCATGATTGTAACACTTGAATAACTTTCTCAGCACTGATAGTTTTCTTAATCTTTGATTTGTATTTCTTATTTTCTTTTTTTTTTGGGGGGGGGGGGCAGGGCGAGTA
>JZLH01S0103018.1:31406-55313 GCA_001188425.1 Eucidaris tribuloides
AGATCTTACAGGTTGATGTTTGCATTCAGTAACACAACAACAACACAAATGTTCCTACGGTGACAGTGTTCCAGTGTACCATCTTATTCACAAACCCACACCCACACACAAGAATGAAACTGTCTTCAATAATTAATAAAAAAAAAATAATGTGGAGACTGAGATATTAAAAGTTTTAAACTCAAGTCATTATCATCGTGTTAATATGCTGTAATAATGTATGTACATGTGATCAAAGCACACTGACCCAGCACAGGCACTTATGTGTGGGACTACACAACAAATTTTTATAGAGAGTATGCCCACTTGAGGATGGGCTAGAAAGAAAACAAAAAATAATACACCTTCAATTTTAATTTATGTTAAAGAAATAAGGTTGGGAATTATGATATCGAAATTCAAGCTCAAGGTCATGTGATCCACAAGGTCAAGTCATAGGTCAAAGCAGAGGTCAAAAGGTCATTGCTCTTAAAATTACTCCTATATTAAAAGTAACACATTTTTCTGATAGTCCTTTTCATTCCCTTTCCAATGATACCACTTTTACTGAATTTAGTCCATCGGTTACAGGGCTATGGCCATTTGAATATAGGCGGCCACGCCCATTTTTGGCAATTTTCACGAAAATGGGCGGGCCATAACTCGAAAACCGTGCGTCGGATCGCGCTGAAAAAAATCATGTGTGTTGGCCCCGTCAATTCGTGCTATACCAAAATGAACATAATTTGAGATGGTGCGATTAACCCATTGTGTGATTGACACGGAATGACCCTATCGCAATTATCTCTGATGAAATATTAGGGAGACACTTCCATTGACGGTTATTCTAAAAATTGTGCCTAAATATGGGGTTTTAGGAGAAAAATGAGTTAAGGAGTAAGTCACCTTAATGAGAAATTGTCTGCTTAATAAGATAACATTACCTAATATTACGACTGTCTGTCTCCGTAATGTTCAACCTAAGCATATGATAATACCCTCCTACTCAAAAGTATTGCACATACAATATAACGCATACATTTTACGTTGAAGGGTTTTTTCTAAAATGATGTCCTAACTCCGTTTATTATTGGAAAATTGCGGAATTATTTGAAAGACATTAAAGAATATACTTTCTCGTTCCTTCTCCAAGGCGGAGAGATTATCAAATGCAAGCGCGCCACGACAGAGGGGTAGAACATAAATTTTAACCTTTTTTGGCTCCCCGTGGGATGGGGTGTTATTGACACTAGCATCGTAATTCGGTGTCAGATTACTAATGAAACGGTTATGGTTTGGAAAGACTTCCAGCAAACAAAAAATGTCACTATGATCCTCTGAAGGGGTCTCAGAAGAAGACCAGCCCCTCGAAGACGAAAGTGACCTCCTATCTTCAATAAGACAGTGGTAAGGGGAAACGCACCTATTTTTAAACAAGATTTCTTCAAGATATAATTTCTTACTCTTTTTCTATTCTAAAGACAGTTTTACTATTGTAAACATCTTAAAATTTACTGTAATGAAACTTCTCGGTACACTGGATATAATGATACGAAGAAAAGCCATCATCTTTTATGAGTAGCCTTATCTCTCTGTCACTGTCTTATGAATATAGGAGGTTCACTTTCGTTCGTCTTCGAGGGGACGTTCCGGTTCTGTCTGGGGGCTGGTCGAGTCAGTAGGGATTGCGCTTCTGGGTCCGGTTCTGGTGGGTGGAGGGGCGCGGGTCGGGTGCCTAATGGGGTCGCGGGCTCACGTGGCCGCCGGGGGGTCTTGAGCCCCTCCTTTTCTTACCAGTCCTACATACCCGATGCAGCCAAGCCCACCTCATCTTCTTTTTCCCCCCTCCTTCCTTCTCTCTTCTCTTCTATCTTATCTTCTTTTTTAACTCTTCTGAGGACCTTCGAGGACACATTGATTTTTTTGTGCTGGAAGTCTTATCAAACCAAAGACGTTCATTGTATATGAACGATATAGCTATGTGAAATTTACCACCCCACCCTATAGGAGCGAAAAGGTTACATTTATTTCCGATCCCTGCGGTTCGTGGGCGCGGCCTGCTTTCATAATCTCTCGGCTTGGAAGGAACGAGCAGTATATTCACTTGAATCTGTTCACAATAATTGGTAATTTCTCAATAATGAAACGGGAGTTAGACATCTTTAGAAAGACCCTCACGTAAATGTATGCTTATAGTGTTAGTGCCATACTTTTGAGTAGGAAGTAGTAATGATGTTAATACATAATACAGTAAAAATAATGAGAATTTGCGATGTTCCACGAGGCGTTGAAAATTTTAATACACAACATATAATAACCAAACATAGAATATTATATGACATGCATTTGAGCATTTTTGCTGTTAGTTGATATCTCATTCTTCGTATTATTTATATTATATATATATATAATATATATATATATATATATTATATATATATTATATATTATTATATAATATATATACTATATTGGTTCGTGTATTCATTTATTTGGTATTCTGTCCTAAATGTATACACCCGATATACATTTATATAATTTCCATAGATGTGAAAATAACATGTATTCTATGTACATTCATCCGTGCCAATTTGGTTCTTCACATGTTCACATTCATTTGTGACCCAAATACCGTATACTCAGTTCTTTCTCTCAGTAATTCAAGAAAGCAAGTCATTGACATGCGTGTCATCCATTTGTGTTCCTTTCAAGCCGAGACAGCCGAGACAACAACTTGTGCGTTTACTTCAGCACACGGAAACGGTGCAAACAGCACGTATCGCCAAAGACACGCCATTAAAAACATCTATAGCTATTGATTGGGAGTTAACGCCAAAAATGCTTATTACACATTTTAATGAAATGTCGCGAGGGTGTCGATTTACATCAAAAAATACGAAAATAAAATACAATAATCGACTATCAAATCACACGCGTGAAATAATGATGATTTCTTGAGGAATTAGGTGTCAAAGTCATGCGTATTTGCGTTACGATCTACCATCGGTAATGCGATATGCTTTTGGGTTGACGACAAAACTGTTGGTTTACATTTTCTTCGCTCTTTGCAGGAGCACAACTTCCTTCGCGTGATCTGGTAAAAACATCTGGCATTGGTATGCATTTTCGTCCTTACCAGTTCTTTCTCCATATTTTCACAAAGGCAGATAGACATATAAACCTCCATAGAACGCATCCCAGATTTAGGTATAAATAAGGGGAACAAATCATGGCTTGTGTTTCGCCAGGAAACAGCGAACAACCTAAACACAATTTATTTTGTACCCATCCTACTAACCGTTACAGAGATATTACGAGAAATGTAGTTATAATAGACGACACACGTGCAATTGCTCATGACAAATCTCACCTTCCGACTCGGATCGTTAATGGTGAATTAAAATCCCACAGTGATACAAAAATTTACATAACCGGCGTGATGGCCGAGTGGGTAGAGCGCCCGCTTCACGTCTGGAAGGTCGCGGGTACGAGCCCCGGCCCCCCCTCCCACCTCCCTGGTCACACCAAAGACTTTTTTAAAATGGTACCTTCTGGCTTCTGCTTTTTAGCCAAGCGTTCGACATTCTTATACTTATTAGAGTTGACTGCAAGTAAATCAATTCACAGTCGGAAAACAGAACAAGGATGGCGTAATGGTAATGATAAGAACAAAAATATGACAAATAGGTAGATTGGAAAAATGCCATGTAGTGGTATTTTTTGATTATTAGAAGACTGCAGCTTCTAAAACTTCTGATCAAGCTGGATAATTTTGAGTTATAGTATTTTTTTTAGTTTTATTTATTGCTAGCTTACAATGTTGTTATTTATTACATTTAGCATAGAGAATGTGTGGTTAGTCTTACTTGCCTATATACCGTATGTTGCACATTTATCGTATTGTAAACTGATACTTTCAGCCTGTGCTGCTGATCAGTGCACTTTATATACCAAGAAATAATATTAAAAAAATAGAGCTGGAAAACAGCCTGGTAATGTTGTTTATCTAAAAACTTATAAAATGTTCGTCTTCGATTTCAATTCTACAATTCGGGTAATTAAAAAGAGGTTTGAAAAATTGAAAGTTGCTTTGGGTGGTGGAAAGGTGGCGTGCGCCCTATAGACCCTACAAGCGGACATAAAAGATCTCAAGAGAGATGAGAGAGGCTAGATGTTGTCTGGCCGATGTATTGAGTCGATGGCATCCGCCGTATGAATACCTTTCGCGTTAAATAAACATTAGCGCGTCGGCGAATATGAAGGCAGCTGGATTCCCGAGATTCATATTTCTGAAGTCACAGAGTGAGTAAAGAAGCGGACACGTGACCAAAAACTCCACGCACTTTCGCCGATATTTACGTGTGATTTGCCATTACTGGAGGTGTTGAGTGACTAATGGTGCGAACACAAAAAACATTCTGTTTACTTAATAAATACAGCAAACGGGTCCGTCACCTTTTTAATTGGTCTTTGCGCCTGCCAGTGTGGGTTTAGCGTGTGCAGAAGTGTGTATCAAATACCCATTTAGCCAAGGGCCCACCCACAAATCGGTTAATTAAAATGTAGCGAATTAATCATAATATTTTCTAAAAAATATGCCGCGCGGAAATTAGTTCGAAGAGGCGAATTTCAAATCAAAAGATAAATTTGCTTACAGGATGATGCGTTCGAAGATTCCTCTGGGGTTTGTTTTTTGGCGAAATCAAAATGCAAAAGTAATTATTTATTGCCGTAAACTAGCAGTGTTTTGGTACTGTTTTCATTCAAAATAAATCACAGGGTGTTGTTCTACACTGGAGACTCAAACCCCCGGTAGGAGTGAATGACGAAGGCTAACATTGTGGAGCTTTGATTTTAAAAATTGTCAAACTGTGGTATCTGAGATACACAGTAGTGCGTAAATGGACAAATAAACACCCTAGAATACAAAAGTTTGGAAAGTTTTGCTGCCATTGGCAAGATATGCATGCATGTCACCCATTAATTTCAACTGCGGTGGAGTATAATTTAGCCTAGATCTACACACAGTAAGTCTATGGGAAGAAATGGGCATGGTGAATCCGGTCAAGCTGAGTACACGTAGACTTTTACTTCTTTAAAACACTAAATACAGTAATCATTTTGAAATACATTTTTTTTTTCAGGGCTTCATTTTAGACCTTATTATCAAAGACACTTAGAGCAGGGAAGATTATGTACCTCACCCTTTTTTAAACTGTGTTCATTGTTAGCCTGTGGCTTTAACATGGTTGAATCTGTTAACATGGTTGGACTATATACATGTACAATACAAACGTTGACAACGAAGAGGAATATTATATTAGAGAAGATAAAAAATTCTACATAAGTTGTGTATTGGCATATCCTAGTAACTCACGCACGCGCACTAGCATCCTCCCGACGCCTCACCAAGATTATCGGATACAATTCATGATTTGAAAGCAATTCAGAATTGATTGAAGTTTGATTTGTGTTTGTAGATGAACCATGGCTGAGCGCGGGGGGACTGTCAATCAAATGGCCATTAACAGATGAAATAGGCCGACGTGATACGACTACCATAGAGATCATTAAATTCGGTGGATACACTTAGCGCGACTGCAACACGACCAACAATCAGTCGCAACTGGTGGGCGAAGAAGATACGATATCATTTCTCGCGGTCGACACGGTTCTAAAATAATTGGTCCCTTGTACGTGAAGGGACTTTTTTCGCTGTATGACTCATGCAAAGAGATGCCCTGACTTCTCCTCTCTATCCTCTATCGTGGAAACGTTTCAATTAACTCATGAATAAGTATGAATCGGCCTAGACATGTGAAATCCATGACTTCTGTCACCGATCTTCTCTCGTCCAGCAATCAGTTTGATCGACGCATCGAGCTACGCCGAATGGGTACGTAACAAGATTAAAAAAGTGCGCAACTAGTCTCGTCTCCTAGGTTCTCTTCGGAGCAACATCCAAGTCAAGTCCGGCTGCTCTAACATTTGCATTAAGATTGTCACGAAGTATAACAAATGCGACGCAAAACGTTACCTAACTTTGCCACAGAAACCACTAAGTACAATCTCACCAACATTTCGTTGATGAGTAATAACCAGTAAGATCAGAATAACTGGGGAGGGTAAAGGGAGGGGGACGGAGTCAAACAGCGAAATGTACTCGAACCATTAACACGCCCACAACTTGTGAATAGTACGAGTAGACCATTCGCTCCCTTTCGCCTCCCTAGCTACTCCTATCATATAAAGTAAGTCAAGAAATTCTTTAAAATTTAAAGCCTGCAATATTCTGTATTCTTTCCTTTACATTATGGTGCAGTATAGCCAGGAATGGGATGTTCATGCTACAAACAGTATACCAATACACCTAAAAAGGCGATATTTAGTACATGCCTATATGCCGAATTCTTTTCTTCGATTTTGAGGTAACTGTCAGTTCTTGCCAACCAATCAGATCGCACGTGCGCTGGCCTTGTGCTGCCTGACATGACAGATGAATGACGCCCAACGCGTGTTAATCGCGCCGTGTTAATTTATGCACTTTTGAATCAATAAGCTCCTCCCGCTGTAGCTGTTTCGGCGATCTAGGACTACTGGGACAAGTAGAATTAACATAAATTTAATTGATAGATCCTTGCTGAGGATAAGTGTCACACAGGCTTTCGTCATTACCATGTAGCATAATTCTCACAATGTCATTTTTTCTTACTTTATTTCTGTTAGTTGCCGGCTACATCTTCCCTCAATTAACGAAGAATGCATATACGGGGACTGCAGAAGAGACTACGACCTGATTACCGTCTGCCCATCAGAGCTGGCTTTCATCAAGGTGCGTCAAACTCCTTGGTGCTTTGAGGAAGCTTCATGCTTTTTGAGCTTTGATCAGTCTTTCTTTGGCTCACACTTATTGTGTTACCACACAATTAATTCCGTAATGCGACTGGGAATTGGTCCTCTATCGACGCACACGATCCCGTCATTAATTATACATCGATAAATCATGAACGTACAATTTAAATTTCACAATTTTCAGTCAATTGCCTCGTTGCTTAATCTGCCGAGTATAGTGTTTCATTATACTCTTGGGTAATAGTTTAAAATACTAACAAGATCCACGCCAAGCATCTCGGATTTATGATTTGCGTCAGATACATTATACACGCACTGTAAATCAATACATTAACTGCATAAATAAAAGTAATACACCCAGTCGAGCGTATAGGTAACAGTTATGACAACTGAATTAAAGTTGCTCTGGAGTAACCCTCTAATTATCCACTCCCGGCTAACATAAGTTGATACTGTTGTGAGCTCTGCGGATTATTATTAGATCACAGGTGTGCGTTCCACTTCCTGCAATCCTATACAATTCCAGATCCTTGGTTTAAAGTCTTAGGGACGGTGGCGAAATACTCTTGGTTCACGTTTCAAACACCACCACACACGCGATTTCTTAATGAAACAAAACTATAAATAAGGAGGATACAAACTCTTTTGAGTCCTTATTCACATAGGCGTACTTTTGCAAAAAGGGGTGTTTGAACACCCATAACACCCCTTTAGAAAAGAAACAAATGGGCAATACTACTGAGAACAGCGCGATTGAGAACTCGATGCCCCCTTTTTTTGCTTGTCATATCGATTTGCGCCATGGGACAGTTTCGCTCAGAACTTGATGAACTTTCTTTGGTTGTATATCAAATAGTAAAATAGAATACCCCTGTAATAATCCTGGATACACCTATGGTCATTCCAGTTTGAAAATAGCACAAAATGCGTACACGTACATCATGTCTACGTTTAAAAATACAAATTAATATGATTAGTTTGCCGTTAGCTTTACGTCGTGAATATCCTATGACCCTTAGTCCCTTACCTCGATTCCAATCGAAATGGCTCATTGCAATAAATAAGATCGGAAGCATAACCAAAAGAAAATAAAATAAGTGGAAGCAATTCTGCCAAAGACAGAATAGCATTTCGAAAATATCAGTCCAATATTTATCATCCATCACAGCATCCAATATTGAACCACAAATAACAGTTTACAAAATTTTAAAACTTGTTTGAATATTCAATATTCATGAATACATTTTCACTTCCAGGGCAGCAAATAACATTTTATTTTTCGGGGCTACTTTCAAGCCCGATTTAGTGATTTTTGTATGTTATACATTGAACCCTATGAGGAAAATTGAGGGCTGTTTTGTGATTTTGGGGGGCTATTTTGTTAATTTTGGGGGCTAAATCGCCCTAAGCCCCAGTGTATTTCCTACACTGTTCACTTCTCATTCAATGATGTCGGAATGGTATCTTTACTTTAATTTTATTCAGAAGTGGCAGAAAAAATATACATCTCAGTATTTTTCGAAATGCATTCTGTAACTGTGAGCTCACGCGACCCAATTATCATGGCGGTCGTATAAACTTATATATGGCTCTCTTTGTACGCTGGCTTCAGATGTTAGTTGAAACGAAATCCCACGCCGAGTTGCTAGTCTAAGAAGATCAAAACTAATCAATGCGTGCGATTTGCCACCTTTTGTGTTGACAACAATTGCTCGACACCGTTCCCCTCCAAAGAAAAGAATGGGTGGTCAATAAATGAGGGGTAATGATTATTACAGGGGTGACAGAGGTCGTAGAATAGCGAGCTGATCAGAGGCCACAATCGGGTGTTTACCTCCGGTGTATTCACCCCCGAAATGGAACAAAAGATGAAAAGCTCAAACGCAAAGTTTGGGATGTGCTTCTTGCAGAAGGTGTCGGGTTTATGCGAAAATACGAGTGTGTGTGTGTGTGTGTTCGCTGGGTTTCCATCAGCTCCTACGATCCAACCACATGCTCCGTTAAAGACAGATGTGATCTGTCCTTATCTTCATCTACTTTCATAAGCTCCTGTCTCCTCCTCTTCTGTGAAATTGTGAATGCAGGGATTCGAGAATGTTCGACCTGGGGTCTGTTTCATAAACATGTTCGTAAAGTTACGCACGACTTTACGAACAACTCGAATGTGAAGTACCAAGTAGAATGCCAACATTTTGTTCAAGTCATTTTAAGAAAATATTCTTAATGTCAATAAGATTTTTGCCCAAAGATAAAGTTTTGCATTGAAATACTTGTTAAATGGTTAAGAATAAGAATGTAGCCTAATATCTATGTTTGCATATTTGAACATTAGCAGATGTGATTTCAAAAGTTTGAGAATCACATTTGGCTTGCCATATTTCCAGTCGTTCATAAAGTCATGCGTAACTTATGCATAGCTTTATGGAACAGACCCCTGTACTTCTTTGCAAAACTTCATGCAAAATGGCTACTGTACAGTCCATTCGATGGTAGCAAAAATAACATACATTCCAAAGTCCAAACCCTGGGCAATATTGATTCCCGTGTAGGCTCATGTCAAGTATCGTTATTAGCAAACAATGCACACAACTCAATGATATCACACTACCGTCTTGGTCGATAACGCAACCCTGTTACCCTACAACCCATCCCACATACCAGTCTCAGTGGCAAATGACTCGGATTAGATGTTAAGCTGTTCAGGTTCGTTTTTATTAAACTGACCAGGATTTTAGTCGAACTGTGACCCGAAATTGTGCAGCAATAACAAAAATACATGCCAAACAAAACGTTCAGATATCACTGATTATGTTTCACATTCTAACTAATTCACAACACTTCGTTTAATAGGAATGTGCTGCTGTGTGTGTGTGTGCGCGCGCGCGCGCGTGTGTGTGTGTGTGTGTGTGCGTGTGTGTGTGTGTGTGTGTGTAATTTGCCACAACACAATGCCACAGTTATACATGTATATTCCACAAGTGAAGAATTGTTAGTCGCCCACTTCACTTTAAGTGTGATGCTGTCACTACCTTCTTCCACATGGGACCGCAGTAGAAACGATGGTAAAGAATCAAAGATCTCCTCACCCGCTTGCGGAATATGAAAATTCATAACCGTAACTACTATTTGCTTTGGACATTTTCCCCGAGAGAGTTACAGTCACGCGGATTAATATTGATGCTACTCCTTGTCAAAAATCTGGAATAATGTGATCGTCAGTTCAGGAACAGAGCTACGCTTGGTGAAGGATGTGACCGTGAGAACTGTTTCATGATTGAAAGCTGTCAGGAAATAGTACCTCCGATCAGTTCACATCAGGAGAAGAAGGTAAAAGATTAAAAGTCCATTTTTCATCCCATTACAAGGTGATTTTGAGAACGAGTCTCGACTGATCATCAAGAGGTGCTGGGAGACTTTACCATACTGATGAGGAAAAATTTTGCATGTTCTTTTACTATCATGTGATACGCCCTTACAACCCGTTGAGCTTAAACCACACCCTCCATCTTAATTTATTCACCATCGATTCCCCATAACCCACGGTACTTTACAACACTTTAAATTAAATACAAAATGATTAAAGAGTTTACCATTTTTATGCAGCAGTTTTATAAAGCTTGAACAGAATGTAAGACACAGCTTTGACGCCAATCTCATACATGCGTAATGAATGCTTCTACATCTACTCATGACAATTGCCACCAAGTTTAATCAAATTTGACAATTTTTTTTAAATGACAGAAATTTGATTATCTTTAACCAAAATGTGACAAGTTAACGACTTAATACATAATAATAAACTTTGTCCCTGATCCTCACTATCCAATTCATCAAGGATAAAATGTATAGAACACATACATGCATTCATGTGACACATCCATATGTATACATATAGGAATACGCACGGTCATAAATAGCAACCTGATTAAATAGCGTCCATGTCTGGACACAAATAAAGGTGCATGATCCAAAAATGAATCCTTTCACAAAAACCACAGATACAATGCCACTTAAATATGAATACATAGATTCCAATAATCTTGAAAAAAAAAACCCGTATAAAATATTCTACCACATTTTCAGTAACATGTACCTTGGAATGTATAGAAAAAAATGAAGGAAAACATTTTGTTTGGTTAATCCCCTCAGTAAACACGATCTTGATGCGCGTATAAGAGTTTACATTTTGTCCCGTCGTGGCGACACTGTTATTTGTATTTCAAGTTTGTCGTTATCGATTATTGCCCTCCTCTGCAATTTTGGAAACTGTTCCTTTGAGAACGGCGGAAACTATCGCCCCGACGATTTGACTATTTTGTCTCAACTTCTCGAATCTCGATGCCTGCCAAAAATCGATCTTAACCACTGGAAGGTTTAAGATTCCAAAGGGGAAGGCAAACCGAACACGACAGGCCCGGGTAAGGTTCAATTGAATACTCCAAACACTGATATCTCGTTGGAAACCATGACGGTGACCGAAAGAGTGCCCGAAGACCTCGAGTTAGATGGAATACCCAGACAACTGGAAGCCCACAGGGGCTGACAGAAAGGAAGTTTTCTTGGGTACGAATCAATGAAAGCGGATTGCTTAACGTTATGAGCTTACGAATTCACCTTTCTTCCAATAGTAACTATAGGATGAAACGACGCCATGATGGCGTACAGGGATTCGTGGGATTACATATTCGGACTTCAGGGATTGAAGACATCGGCTGGTTGGGCGTGACTGATGAGAAAAAGCAGATTTTGCGTTTGTTTCTTGCTGATGACGATATATATCTTTTTTGATATTTGTCATGTCTAGACAGACGGAGAAACATTTGTGGAATGGAATAACACTTAGTTCCGTTCAGATTTAATATTGCGTGAAGGCAGGCTTTCAACGTCAAAAGTACGTGCTGAGTGCTCTGAAGTGAAAGTCTGTTCATTTCAGCCTTTTCATTAAGGTTACGCCGAATAGAAAATGCGACACCTCTTCGCTGACGATCGCAGAAATGCATGGTATCCTGTTTTTATTTCAGTGCAGGATGCATCTTCAACCCATTCGTCACGAAACCAGTATTGATTCATTATTCATTCGTTTGTCGTAGTTTTGCAGGTATACGATCATGGAAAAGCAGTATGATCTATGACTATCTATCTATCTATCTATCTATCTATCTATCTATCTATCTATCTATCTATCTAAAGTATATACCTGCCTACCGTTCTTCCTTCTTTCCTCCATTCTTTTTTCTGATCTACTTATCTATCTATCTATCTATCTATCTATCTATCTATCTATCTATCTATCTATGTTTTTCTTTCTTTAAAAAGACAGTTGACAACCGATGTCATTTTAACCTAAACACAAACAACGTATATGAGAGTACAACGGTCTTGCTGTCCCCAAGGACCTACATTAGAACGATAACATGATCTTGAAATCAGCAAATAACAACTTAAAAAAAGTGTTTTAATCGGTATAGCATGTTGATATTATCAAATGATATCCAAAACAATCAAAGAAATAACAACAACATCAAACAAAGTACAATTAAAGATCTATCATGACAGTCAAACAAACATGACTGTAGTCATAGTAGTTAATGGATACTACAAAAGGAATACTGCCTGGAATATACAAAGTTACAAACTGACTCCTCAAGAGGGTTTTATCAGGAAACTTTTACTGTTTCTCTCCACTGTTTCAAGTGACCTTTTCACACAGGTTTGCCAGTATAACAGTGAAAACCGATACCAGTCTGGTCAATCGTCAACTTCCGTGACGTCGTGGTTAAAGCTTCTGAGAGGCATGTGGTGGTGTGCATCGATCGAGGGACATCTAATTAAAACCCACAATCTGACACGGTTGAAAGGCAATCGAACGCACTGTGCCAACAGGAATCTTCACCACTCCACAACCAGAACATCAATTTAACCAATGCAATCGGATTTTTTTAAGAAGAAGAAGTAGCGGCAGAGGTGAACGTGTCCAGAATAAAGGAGAACCAAACTCGTTAGTACTATGGTCTGAAATCTCTGTTTAATTCACGACAACAGTGCCGAGGAAATGTTACCATCTCGGAAGTATTTGGACTGTCACACTCAACCTCAATTTGTGGGCGTTTTTTTTCCTTTAACGAGGTCAACATATCGTCTAAAACAGATAAGGGTGAAGTGCAATGTTGTAGTCGAGTCCCAGACTCGAGTCCAATTTTCGTGGACTGCAGGACTCGGACTCGGCGTCAAGTCCCAAATGAATTTAACACAAATGGCAAGGACTCGAAATGAGAACTAGCGGACTTAACTCCAACACCGGTGAAGTGGTTCAGAAAACCAAAGGTAACGGGGTAATACGTCATAGCTGATTTTATGCCCAATTGATCAGTCGTCATTGAGATATTACGAGTAAAATGTTTATTCCCAGAGGGTGTGCATACATATCATGGAATACCTAAACGGGCTTGCAGCAATTGCCGACCATAACGATCCCAGAAATCATGTGAATCGTGTGATACACAAGTAAAGAGATTTCGTTACAAAATGAAGTGAAAATACCATTATCTTCCTGCTTTGATGGCATACGCGGAATAATACACATCGATTGTCCCGCTGACGACTTTAGTCTCTTTCAAGCATTCATTTGATAAACTTTCATTCACGGCATTCAAATCAAGAAGATAATTTAGCAAAGAACTCAAGATGTGGTGGCTGTTACTCTTTCAGGTTGCTACCTGTAAGAAACGTTGATTCCAGGTCGCAAGGTTGAGTTTTGTAAGTGCGTTGTAATATAGTCTATCGAGGAGTGTCATAAATTTTTAAAGGCATTGTATAACAATGTTTCCAGTTTAAAACCTCTGAGCTACATGATTCCCCATGCTACCAGTGTCTCTAATGCGGTCTAAAAATGAAGCCCTGAAAAAATTGCAGTTTAAAACGATCGTTAAGTGCTTTGAAAAAGTGAAAATCATTTAGAGACCACTTCAATTTCCCCCCATAGACTGCTGTGTTGCAGAATTTCCTATCGGCTGAGATAAAATTAATGTGTCAATTTTTAACTGCACATATTTTACTAGTGACAGCATAACTGTCTGAACTTTTGTGTTCTAGGGTGTTAATTTGTCCATTCAAACACTGTCAGATATGTCAGATAGCAAAGTTCGACAATTTTTTTGAACGGGTCTTCAACAGTGTTATAATCTTAAATAAGTGATGACGTATGTTAATAACCATCTTATCTTCATATCCATTCTCATAATTATTCATATATCTTCGTCAAGTACATTTCAACCATCAACGATCAAATTTGTCAGCTTTTCACAAGACTGTCGTCATCCAGGTGTGAAAGCGAAGGACAGGACGGGTATGAGTTCCAGCTTGACGTGACATGCCCAAAATGTACATCTGTATTATGAAAAAAAATCCAACTGTGTAAATATATCAACGAGTTTCAAATACCTTCAAAGGTCAAGATGGCAATATGGTGTCCTATCCCAGGTGCGAAAATGTCCCGATATCATCCACACATATTATTGACAGCATCTGCATGTAGACTATCGTCACTCGCCAAAAGTGGGTAATATGGCGAAGTGCCGTGACGTGCGATATCCTTAAATTGACATCTATATTTTATGAGGTAATGCGATACGGTTATAAACCAGTTAAAATTACCTCTTAACACCCCGGAGTCTCGGGTTTCTCTGAAATGATAACAGAAACGCCTAATGAGAGTTTTATAAATGTAAAAATTCAAGTAGCTTGCCCGGAGAAACCTAGAAAAATATATTGCGCGCTGCAGTACACGTATTTAACCACGAGTGGCGAGTGATAAGAGCTGTGTGTATCACGTTCGTTGTTTTTGTAACGTAATATTTTTATGTCACTCTTCAATCCATCTCGAATCAGATTTATCATTCGGATGAAGCTCTTGTGATGAGGACATCCCTTCTCTCGGGATATCAGATGTATCGTGTTTGGTTAACACGATTGCCTCTTTTCTTCGTTTATTAACAACCCGATACGATACGCATCACTTGTGTTTCTTTCCCTATTTCGCTTTGTATTTACTTCTAATAAATGCTCGATTGATCAATAATGATGTCTGTAATTTACTGGAGAGACTTCAAGTTTCAGGATGGGTTGCCCGGTGGGAATAAGAACAATTTTATTTACAGTAGCAGAGCACAGACAGCTCAATCTAAAATTAGAGTCTCTGGTGATGCCTTTCCAATATTGTGTATCGTTTTGAAACGAAACAATTCCAAAGTATTGGATGTCATACACCCATAACTAAGATAATAATGATACATAATATTTATATAGCGCCTAAATCAATGTTTCTAGGAACTGAGAGACCAGAATTATAGAATGACTTGCTGAAACATGCGAGTTTAAAGCCACAGGCTAACATTGTGGAGCTTCAATTTAAACAATTGTCAAACAAATGGACAAATAAACACCCTAGAATACAAAAGTTTGGAAAGTTATGCTACACTGGCAAGATATGCATGAATAAACAATTTGCACTCGGGTAGAGGATAAAATAGCCTAGATCTGCACACAGTAAGTCTATGGGAGGAAATGAGCAGGTAAATCCGGTCAATTTGAGTGGAGTGCTTGTAGATTTTCACTTTTTTTTAAACACTAAATCATCATTTTGAAATACAAGTTTTTTCAGAGCTTCATTTTTAGACCTTATCAAAGACACTTACCATAGAGGATAATGTAGCTCACAGTTTTTTTAAACAATTTTCTGCGTTAGCCGTGTCTTTAAAGCCCAAGTTTAGTTTTGGGGATTTTGTTATTTGAAAGCTTTATGCCCCAAAGTCATAACCCTGCAATAATAGATTCTGAATGTCTGTAGTTTTTTTTAATTATTTAATGAAAAATCTCGTGTGAACACCCCCAAAATTTTACATTATAGCATCTTAAGGGTTAAAAAGGATTTAAGGTTACATGTGTTATACCTCAATCTGAAAGAGCAGACTCGGCTCTTTCAGATGGGTATAACTCATATAATTTTTTGTTGTCTTTAAGGATTTAAGGTTACATGTGTTATACCTCATCTGAAAGAGCAGACTCAGCTCTTTCAGATGAGGTATAACTCATATAATTTTTTGTTGTCTTTGATTTTTTTTAAAATTAATTAATGAAAAATGTCGGGGGGGGGACCCCCGACATTTTTTGACCATATTTTACATTACAGCCTCAAAGCGTTAAAAATGTTATATGAGTAATACCTCATCTGAAAGAGCTGCGTCTGCTCTTTCAGATGAGGTATAACACATGTAACCTTAAAGCCTTTTCAACCCTTTAGATGCTATAATGTAAAATTTTGGGGTGTTCCCACGAGATTTTTCATTAATTAATTAAAAAAAACCTAAAGACATTCAGATCTATTATTGCAGGTTTATGACATTGGGGCATAAAGCTTTCAATAACAAAAAAATCCCCAAACTAAACTTGGGCTTTAAGGAGTAATTTAAATGAGTCCTAAAGAAAAGGCTTCATGAATGTGGATAACATTTGGTCGTGTACTTTTGGGTGCTAAAAATTCAAGAGTGAAGAGTATCGAGTCAATCGCCTCCACCTAAATAAAAAATTAAGTACAACATGCCGGTATTATATTTTAAAGGCACTGTATAACAGCGTTTCCAGTTTAAAAAATCTGAGCTACATGATTCCCCATGCTACCAGTGTCTCTGATACGGTCTAAAAATGAAGCCCTGAAAAATTGCACTTTAAAACGATCATTAAGTGCTTTAAAAAAGTGAAAATCATTGAGAGACCATTCCAGGTTTCCCCCATAGACTGCTGTGTTGCAGAATTTCCTATCGGCTGATAGGAAATTATGTATTTGCACATATTGCACTAGTGACAGCATATCTGTCCAAACTTTTGTGTTCTGGGGTGTTTATTTGTCCATTCAAACACTGTCAGATATGTCAGATAGCAAAGTTCGACAATTTTTTAAACGGGTCTTCCACAGTGTTATATAGCGTCTTTAACGAATACAAAAACACGTGCAGCCTGAAGGACGCTTGGTTTAATCGTTATAGATCCCAATAAATCCCTTTAAGCTTCATATGCATACTACAGTGTTACAAGCTCGCAATCAAACCTTCATAGCGCCATGACTGTGCATCAGTCACCAACGGTTGCTACACAACAATCATGCACGCTGCATTTATCATGCTCGATTAATATCCATTCATTATAATGAAGTCACTCCATATATCCCACCACATCATATATACACATATACAATCCCAATTAATCTGTTGGATATATTAGTGACAAAAAGTGCATCCAACAGCGTGTTACCTTTGTTGTTACATCACGGGGAATCAAAGTTAAATACTACAGATTGTAGATCATATAACTAGGATATCAATCTCTTATTTCTAATCTGAAGTGCTCTATCGATATCACGAGAAGTACATGTACAAACGATATTTATAATCATTCGGTCATAAGATCGAGAAGGGGACATGTAACTCCCTTGGTAAATTTGAGGATATTTTCATTAAATATTTTCCAGATCATCCAGTAGGTATAATAATAATGCTGTGCATGTGATAATATGTTTCGTCATAAAAGTGAATTACATATAGGGTATGCTGCATAGATTTGAAGATGAAAATAGTATGCCAGGGGAACCAGACAAAATGCCGAAATTGGGCCAGGCAGAACAATTAAAAAGTGGACAGAACCTGAAAGGCTCTGCAGTGGACACAGAATTTGTGCAGTTTTGATCAACACAACTTGTCTGTGACATATTTTCTAAAACCGAGATCGTCATCAATCGTGGCACGCTCGTTTGTATGGGCTGCCATCTTTTTGTCAGTGATGAACAAATCTTTTCTCTAATTCGAAGATCGGTGCACTGGAATAGAACGCTTTTGAAACACGCCATTATCACTCATCCCACCGCTTGGAAGAGGTCGCTGAACCGTAAACTACGGATAATTATAAATCAGTCATCTGAATAACGAGACTTCAATACATAGATCGCGTACAATGACAGCAATGGCAAATCAAATGAAGGCAAAAAAATACGACAAAATGTCATACGAGATTGGCTAGGGTGACGCGGTGGAGTGTAATGTATTATGTAGAATTTCTGTCGTTGTATAGTTATAACCTAAATAAAGAGTCATCGTTTTCATGGAATATATAAAACTTTTCATACAAAAAAAATCGATCTTCCATTATAGTCGATTTTATTTATTACCAAGAAACCATAGAAAGTCCATGACAGATTGCCCAATGATTGTCAAACCAAGCTGAATAAATATGGTATTACAAGGTTGGTATACAACTTTTTTTTTAAATGTAAGCCCCTATAATAAGGGATATCACAGCGGGCATGGTTCCATTGATCACCAGATTTATAGAAATCCGCTCACCTTAGAATTTTGGCAAGTAAGTCGAGCCAAATCGAATGTACTTGTATACGTTTACGAAATAGCGAAGTTACGAAAGTTTCCCTTCTTGTGATTTGGAGAAAGACGATGATGAATTTGATATACTTGTTGATGTAAAATGCTTCTCGCTGACCCAAACCTGACGATCATGAAATAAAGCGTTATTGATTGCACAACACCACAGCAAATGTGATAATTAACATGTGTGTACAGGCTAACATTGTGGAGCTTCAAATTAAAAAATTGTCAAACTTTGATATCAAAGCTACATAGTAGTGTACTTTAAATGGACAAATAAACACCCTAGAATTCAAAAGTTTGGTTAGTTATACTGCCACTGGCAAGATATGCATGAATAAACAATTTGTACTCGGGTGGAGTACAAAATAGTGTAAATCTACACACAGTAAGTCTATGGGAGGAAATAGGCAGATGAATCCGGTCAACTGGAGTACTTGTAGATTTTCCCTTGTTTTTAAAGCACTAAATAATCATTTTGAAATTCAATTTTCAGGGATTTTAGACCTTATCAAAGACACTTTGAGCATGAAAGATTATGTATCTCACATTTCTTAACTGTGGTCATTTTGCTAAGCCTGTTGGCTTGTGTAAAAACATAAAGTTGTGCGCAAAATTATTTTCAATACAAACGTCGATTCAATGGTCATGAATTTAAACATTATTTTTTCGCCATTCACTATTATTTTTAAATGAAGGTGAAATCACAGGACTCAATTTGTTTTCTAGTAATCTTTCCGAGAAAATAGCCCCTCGGAGCAGGGCAGGAATTTTATTTTTTATGGGGGGAAGGGGTACTTTCAAGCTTGATAAAGTGATGCCAGCATATACATTGAGCCCTATGAGGATAGTTGAGGGCTATTTTGCAATTATAGGGGGCTATTTTGTTAATTTGGGGGGCTAAATTGGCCTCAGACCCTGTGTATTTCCTACACTGCCTCGGAGTGTTTTAAATATGATCATATGAGTTGTCCATTTATAAAGAAAAGATGGTGCAGATGCACAAAAAAGGTCCCTTGCCATTGCGTGTCCCGTCATGGCAAAAGACTCCCTTCCCACCGCACTTTTTTGAACGATCGCAGACCGAAAGAAAACATTTTCAAGTTCGATTTTCCCGGCATGCACTTCTCATATTTCGTGCAATGCACACACCCTCAAGATTTTCCGAGTGGCGTCTCTCTGCAGTCAATATGTCTGGCGCGAAATTGGATAGGACGAGACGCACCAAAATCATACGAAAACAGACGAGTTTTTTGTCTCCGAAAACAGGTAAAGCAGTATTCTCAACTTCATATTTAATTTAGTAGAAGTCCATTGATATCGATAATGAAGGGGTGGAGTTTCACTTTTTGAGTCACACGCTAATTAACTGTTAAATTGTCCAATTACCAATATACACTCTATAAATTGGGTCGTGCCTGATGCGTGCCTCTTTATAACGATGTCATTGAGTAATTTTGCCTGCGAAGTGTGGGAATCTGTTTGGTTTTTGCATGCAATAAAAAAGGGGTTCTGATCGATAACTTTAAAGGACCACTGTCATGTGACAACTCGACCACAATATTTCTTAAAGTTGTGAATACAAGCGTATATCAGTTCGTGAAACTTCCTCCTCTTTATCATGTTTATGTTGATGATTCCTGTGGATCAGTAATCCTAAAGTCGGTTAGAGCAAACATTGGGTGCTGTCTTTCGGATAAATGCTCGAATATACGAACTTTAGCTTAAAGCCACAGGCTAACATTAACCACAGTTTAAAAAACTGTGAGCTACATAATTCTCTATGCTCATAGTGTCTTTGATAAGATCTAAAAATGAAGCCCTGAAAAAAATTGTATTTCAAAATGATTATTTAGTGCTTTAGAAAAAGTGAAAATCTACAAGCACTCAAATTGATCGTATTCACCTGCCCATTTCCTCATATAGATTTACTGTGATTAGATCTATGCTATTTTATCCTCCACCGGAGTGCAAATTGTTTATTCATGTATATCTTGCCAGTGGCAGCATAACTTTCCAAACTTTTGTATTCTATAGGGTGTTTATTTGTCCATTTGAACACTACTATGTAGCTCACATATCACATTTTGATTTGTTTTTTTAAATTGACGCTCCATAATGTTAGCCTGTGGCTTTAATGAATCCACTGGTATCGTTGATGTATCGAAAACGAAGTTTCAGATTAAAAACATTCGTTATGACGAAGATTCGGATATACATCGTTTGGAATATCGGATGTACATCGTTTGGAATATTGAGTACGCAGACAGACATACACATACACACACACACACACACACACAGACACAGACACACAGACACATACACACATACATACATAAACACACAATCACGACGAAAGTTATCACAGGAAAGCATCTGAATTTGAATCCGATGGGCCAACAAATTATTCGAATTCATATTTCATGTCTAACTGCACACCATCCGGAACGCACTTACGTTTTAAAGAAATATGTGCCAGAATGATTTAAAAAGAAAATGTGTAAACTTGTACGCGAATTTGACACGCGATATTCCAACACTGACAGTTTCACGCGTAACATCAGCGTGAATTGTCTCTGTTGATATCCGAGTGTAGTCAAGTTCTTCCTAAAACTCTTTCGAGGATTCATTTGAAACGGGAGATATGAATAAAATGTGCAATGTTATCCGTGCTTGCTGCAAGGACGCTGTGGCCCGACCGCCGATATTGCTTCTTACCCAATATTGCTTTGGGCTCGCTTCAACGACAACTTGATCGCGGGTTGCGCGTGCGCGGAGTTTTCCGTGACAGTCAAGCGCCAGCGTCCGCGACGACGCGAGCGAACCCCAAACGAACCTTTAAATAACTCTTTCTCTTCCTCAAGTTGCAAGCAATCAAGATATTACCTTTCATGTAACCCAGTTTATGTTTTAAATCATTTGATCAGCGACCGCGATCGACTGGGCCATGATTTTTTTTTTTCACAGACGGATGATATGAAGGATCTGGTGAAGCACCCTCGTCGAAACTTTTCGGGCAATAAATTATTGCCCCGTTGGAAATGAAGTATCGGTGAACGTACCGATTTCCATGCAATTAAACAAACTTATACAATCGAATAAAGACGCACCATTTTTGGGATGTGTCATATCGCATGTACATAACTCAATATAACAGGGCGCTTGTACCAGTGGCTTAACTTTTGCCTTTGCAAGCGATATCGGTCGGCGATTTATCACATTTCATATTTCCTGATGGTGGACGGGTATAGACTGACACCGTGACACGTTCAACAGATTGAGATGCGGGAATCGCTTCCTTGATCTCGAGGACGACGTCTTCATAATTCATATCGACGTGTGTCACTTCTTAATTTACATAGATGACTGTGCTGGGACACTCTTGACAGTTGAGACGCGAGGAGCAGACAGTGATATCTTCATTGTGACCGAGTGTCATCGCTTCATCAGACCAATCAGAAAGAGATATCATCCAGATCGTTATTTTGTTGAAAAGTTCGGAAACTTGGCCTGAGGGGTTTTCCTGTAGATTCGTCTGGACTCTGAAATATCACGAAATCTTGGCACAAAGACCAAAGAATTATAACTAATGCAACATTTTGCTGTTATGAACATGTATGAAAGGTGAAAAATACAGCAAGCTTCATAAATCTGACGATGAGAATGAAATCTCATATATTTTTCATGATCAAATAAGTTTTATGTTGTCAACCGCAGCACTGCAGCAGACCGAAGGGGATGGGGGAGGCCAGGTGCGTAACTCAAACATTTACGTATCCAATAACAAAAAGACTTGTATTTGGTATAAATAGAAAGGAAAAACATTAAAATATCCCTGCGGAAAGCGAATATAGTCCGTAAATATGACATTCATTAATTTTGCCCGCAATGTGTACATCGACGTAAAGATCTAACCCGCACGCCTGCAGCATGGAGGTCCAGTTGTGTCAACGCTATAGTATTTGCCTCTTTTCCTATACAGACCTGAATTCAGCCATCTCCAACAGAATTGCAGAAATCCATATTCAATTCCTTTCCGAGGTTGTCAATTTTCATTTCCACGTCCTTTTCAATTACAGAACCCTCTTTTCATCAGATCCGTTTACGTAAATTTTCATTCCATTTCCATATAGACTTGAATAGGACGAGAACGTGGAGGGGATAAGTTCATTTATCGATTCTTATCACAGCCATACCAGAAAACATCTGTCAGTAGGGGAGGCGAGTGGCAATTCGTATTTTGTACGGATACACGGTATACATGTATATCTTGCCACTGTGACGTAATAGATCACATGATACTACATGCAGGTGCATTGCAGAGTTCATGCCCTTGATAGAAAATGCAATAAAAACATATTTTTAATGAATTATTATCAACCACCACTTCATCAGGACGACGAAGTTGCTAACTTGCTTCATGGAGGAATAATTCAAAAGCCTACCCTGGGCGATTTGTTCAGAAACACAAGTGAAAAAGCACCGACACTTTCCACATAAGTTCGGGTTTGAAATAAACATCTCGATTTTGATCGAGAAATCGTTTATTACAAAAGTTTAAGTGTGGGTTCATCGAATAGGTTTATACATTCTACATCTATTATTCAAAAATACGAACTTCAACGAATACGAAGTTGTATCTTTAATCACGAACAGAAGTTTTCACTTGTGATTTGGTCACACTCACAGACACACTCTCCGACCAAGGAGCTCCTTGCTCAGACATACATAATCTTCAACGACCTTACCTTTACACAAAGACCAAGGATGGCACCTTTGTGTATATGGGCCAACGAACTAGGTCAACAACAATGAACAGGTACATTAGGCATGAAAGTCCAGTCCCTCTAACTGATACGATGTTTTAATGAAGTATTATAGGATAGTCCCGGGTATTTTGTTCAGTTCCTTTTAGCCATTGACATACAAAATCAACCCTGAAGCAGTACTTCAGGCGCTATCAACTGGTTTTGATCTTGCCTCCAACGCGATAAAACGAAACAAAATTCAATCCCTAAACCTCAAAACATATCTAGATGGTTGATTACAGATCGGTCACCGGTGTATGATGTTATTAATCTTTTCCTATAAGTAACCGAGGTAAAATCAGATAAGCTCGATTCAAACTTTCAATAAAATCCTAAGCTCCTAAACCACTTACGAGAGATGATTAATCACTCTTCATTACAGTAATGATTACTTCATGCTATTCAAAACTCGCAACGCTTTATTCTCGCTTTCATCTGGTGTATCTGAAAGCAGAATGGAATTGAACTACATTGTTCACAAACCAGAGGTCATCGGGCTTTCACAATAACATCCACCACAGAGCAGAGAAGAGAATCTATGTATAAAGGGGCCTATTTTTGAATTGTAGAAGGAAAATGGAAAGAGGACATCACATGAACCTATTCAACCTACATGTAAGTCGATAGGGAGATAAAAAAAAAAATGATCTAAATGATCTAGGACGTGTTGGAAGGAACGAGTACGAAAACTCGAATACTGAAACATAAAAAACATTATACCACTACCCACATACATAAATACTAAAAGGAAGTATCGGAGTAGAATTTACAGTCATAAATTCATAGTATTTATAGTCATATTATCATAAATACATGTACAACTGAAGCTATATACATTA
>JZLH01S0103029.1:0-16114 GCA_001188425.1 Eucidaris tribuloides
TAATTTGAGCTCATAAGGTGAACTGCATGGTATTGGAATGACACTCTAGGCATTTAGCTTGTGGAACAAAGAGATGACATATTTCTTTGTGAACTTGAATAAATTTGTGAACTTCAAGGTCAAGGGTCACAAGTTATGTCAGGTTTGTCTGTGAGAAATAAATAAAATGTACTGAACTGTGTGGTTGTGGGCATTACATGCTTGTATTGGGGAGGATAGTGGCGGCATACCAATCAACTGTGCAGCAGTCAAATTGATCTACCTTTTTTTACTTCCTGACAGGGAGAAAGTGTGTTGTGGAACCATCTTCAAGGGCATCCGAGGAGAGATCATGGTGCACCCACAGCTCCTGAGGCCCTGTGCTAATTCTTGCCTCGGCTCAGCTGTCCAATCACCTGCCAGCCCCGCCCACCCCGCCCACCCTGGTGCTTCCATGACGACCAACGAGACCCCGGTCCCAAAACGCAGTTCCCGACAGGACAGTCTGGGGAGCGAAGGGTCCAACGAAAGCTCCGAGGCCGACGAGTTGGACATCGATCGCGACGTCGGTCGATTCTCTCTTGATTCCCCGCTGATTGGACCCCAAGATGGTAGCGAGGGCGATATGGAGGATGAGATAAGCCCACAGTCACCCACAAGCGTTATCCAGGGATGCCGAGAGAAACAATTATTTTCAGACAAAATAACGGACAAATTTGGTGCCAGTACTCCCACCAGCATCAAACTGCAGTGCTAGATGCCAGAGCTGTATCTGAGGCCACCACGAAGCCAATCTCTGGTGGCCTCGGTCTCGGTCTCGGTCCGAGTCACCTGTACGAATCCTCTGGAAAGGTTGTGTTTAGGGGATGGCCTCAGTCTCGGAACCTGTGATCTTAGGAATAATACAATACTGCTAGATACTGAAAATGATATGCAAATCGTGCTGTGGTATTTATGTGACGGTAATCAATGAATGTTTGTGATTTGACTGTGTGTCGGCAAAATTTGTACATCGAATGGCAGAAAGTGTAATCTTCCATATGGAAATAATGAGCAAAATATTTGGTATTCTACATGTAGTACTGATCGCGTGAAGGTGAAAGACATGTGGTATAACCGTTTTTGAATGTGCAAGGTTAATTATTTAAGGTTTGATATTGCTACAACATACATCCTCCATATACTAACAAAAGAGTAACCCGATTAAAGCCCAAGTTTAGTTTGGGGGATTTTTTTATGCCTCCGCCCCGTAAGGGAGCCGGAGGCATTATGTTTTCGGGTTGTCCGTCCGTACGTCCGTGGGTCCGTACGTCCGTGGGTCCGTACGTCCGTGCGTCCACACTTTCTTGTGAACAAGATTACTGAAGTACCGCTTGAGGGATTTTAATGATACTTGGACCAAGGGTAGACCACTAGGCAAGGATGAATTGATTAGATTTTGGGACAAATCCGTCAAGGGTCAAAGGTCAAAGGTCAATGAACTTTGTCCTAAAATGCCATTTTTTGCCTATAACTCCAGTTAGGAGTGCTTACTGTTGATATAATTAGGTGGTTAGGTTAAAAACAAAAGACAAATATTTTGGCAGAGTCACAGGGGTCAAAGGTCAAGGTCAAGGGTCAAAGGTCAATGACCTTTGTCCCAAAATCTCATTTTCAGCTTGTAACTTCAGTTAGGAGTGCTCAATGTTGATGTAATTTTGTGGTTAGGATCAAAACCAAAAGGCAAATGTTTTGGTAGAGTCACAGGGGTCAAAGGTCAAGGTCAAGGGTCAAAGGTTAATGAACTTTGTCCCAAAATTCCATTTTCTGGCTATAAGTTCAGTAAGGAGTGTTCACTGTCTGTTTGTAATTGGGTGGTTAGGTTCAAAACCAAGCGACAAATATTTTGGTAGAGTCACAGGGGTCAAAGGTCAAGGTCAAGGGTCAAAGGTCAATGACCTTTGTCCCAAAATCTCATTTTCGGCTTGTAACTTCAGTTAGGAGTGCTCAATGTTGATGTAATTTGGTGGTTAGATTCAAAACCAAAAGAAAAATATTTTGGTAGAGTCACAAGAGTCAATGGTCAGGGTCAAAGGTCAATGAACTTTGTGCCAAACCTATAACTTCAGTTAGGAATGCTTACTCTTGATATAATTGGGTAGTTAGCTCTTACATAGTGGGTGCACTGGGCGGAGGCATACCCATCGACTGCGCGTAGTCGAACTTCTCTAGTTTCATTTGAAAGCTTTATGCCCAAAAGTCATATCACACCAATAACAGATTCTCAATGTCTTTCATTTTTTTTCAATTAATTAATGAAAAATCTCGGGGTACCCCCAAGATTTTCGACTATATTTTAGCATCCAAAGGGTTAATAAGGTGTTAAGGTTATCCAAGTTATACCTCATCAGAAAAAAACAAAAACGAAAGACATTCAGAATCTGTTTTTGGTGTGATATGACCTTCGGGCATAAAGCATTCAAATAAAAAAAAAATACCCCCAAACTAAACTTGGGCTTTAAATGAAAATATGCAATGTAAACCTAACAGTTTTAGGAGTAATTTTGTGGGTGGCTGTTTCTCTTATATGTAAAAATGTAACAACCAGCGATTCCTGCGATTTCTCGGACTGATTCTATAATGTCCGGTAGCTACATTTCAGAAATGAAAGATATCAACGTACAGAATACTGCATTACATATTTTCTTTTATTTTTCACATTTTATTAAATTTTTTGGTAAACAGAGGTGAATCATGTCAAAAATGCTTGGAATGTGAACTGACGGAGAGAGAGAAAAGATTGTCTTATTTATTTTTGCTACAAAGTTTTGAAGAGAGCTTTTTATTGTGTGTGGTTTAGTGGATGGGGGTAAAACGAGAGTACTTTTGACAGTGAAATAAGCATGTTATTAAATACATCCCAGAAACACAACCCATACATGTATACGATGCAGCTTGTACTTTGAGTGTGTAATCATGTTACATTAACAACTCAAACTACATGAAACCAGATATAAAGAGCAAAACAGGGCAGTGTTAATTGTCCTGTTTGTGGTAATGTACTTGCCATTTATATTGAATTCAGTATTATTCAATATAATTAATTTGTATGAGTTTATTGTCTAAAATGAAAATTGGCTTTCCAAGTGTATCGATGAATTCAAAAAGGGTACAAGTTCCCATTTGGTGAAGTTGGGCCCTTTGTGAATTCACCGATTCAATTATACAAAAATACATAAGCCTTGTATATTCTAACAATGATAACCATACAAATTTTAACATAAATCTTCTATATGCATTCAAGGCAATAAGTTGACTAAAATGTTAATAGCCTAATTCCAAAAGAGCCATGACCTTGTTTCATCTTTCCACATAAAGGCCCTTAATGCTGTAGACTTTGTACAGCATGAAGGCCCTTTGTGGTATAGAGACAAGGTCAAAGCCAACAATGTGGAAGAAGGGTCAGTTAATGTTAGCCTTTGATACCAAAATCAACTGAAACTGACGGTATTTGTGAAAATAATTCAAAGCTGCATTATTCTTTTTAGACTAGAGAAGGGCGTCATTGTGTCCACATTAAAGGTAAATGACATAATTGGGGGTAGTCCTCAACTTGGGCTGAAACAACTCTAGAATCAAGTAAACTATGCCAGGATTATCCTGTGAAAATCTTGTAGTAAAACGTTGACTCATTCTAGAATAACTAATGTCTATTGTCCCTCGTGGCAGGCAAACCTGCTGTGTGGCTCTCTATGGGTCTTATTTTCATCATACCCGGATAAAAATAAAATACTAGTATGTTCATGCTTGATTCTCCTTAAGTAAACAAATTACAGACAAATCCTTCCAGCTGGAAGATCCACTCCAGCTAGTGTATAGTTGGTATACATTTCAACTCATTTGGTTCTTGAGGCATTTTCAAGTGTTCCCAATCATGTCACTAACCTTTAACACCTGTAAGCAGTTGTAATTCACCAGAGGGTACTATTTACAGCTGAGGGGTCGTAATGGGCGAACTGAACTGTTTTTGTAGAAGTGACAGATCACGAACAAACCCAGTTATACTGATATGGTGGTAAAGCTTAGAAAACCAAATATGTGACCTGTCACCATGATACTCTGATAAAGTCTCACATCTTATGAAACATAAACATAGAAAGAAAAACAATTTGGGTGAGAAATATAAATATTCAAACTTTTTGCAACATGTGAAGGTCATAAAACTTTCATACTTTATATCATAATTACGATATTTGGCAATTTCTTTACTTTTCAGTTGTGCGACTTTAGGGTATCGTGGTGACGGGTCACATATATTCTTCACTAGCCAGTGACCCCTTATTGAAGCTGTATGTACGACATTCTTGTTTGCAACTTATGAACTTAAGTAAAATGTGCATTACCCGGGAAAATGAAATACTTTCAATACTGTAAAACCAGAAATTTTCGCGAGCATTTAACTTCCGCGAATTTCACGAGGAGTCGAGATTCACAAAAGTGAAATGCACTCGAAAGATTGTGTATATACAACTTTTTTTTTAATGCCAACTAGACTGTGTACTACTTTAGTCAAATGACTCGAGGTATAGTTCTCGGTCACTTACCTGACAGTCGCAATGCACTTCTCCATTTGATAAAACGGTGTTTCATAGGCATAAAAACAAATATTTTCTATACATTTATTAATAAAACACCCAAATGCTTCTTCCTAGCAAATTTTGCTATATTTTATGTATTTCTTGGTCGGTGATGCGCGAAAGTTTCATGCACGCGAAATGGCCGTCGACTCCTATTCGCGAAAGTTTCATGTCGCGAAAGTATAGTGTTTTACAGTATTTTAACTATTCAATTATATAACCGTGCACAGACCTTCAAATATTTTTATGACAAGTTGAGAGAAACTGAAAAAAAAATGCTAGGAAAATATGTTTATTTCACTCAAAAAACTGAAGCTGTACGCTGCCATATTGTAACTATATTGAAACGGAAGTATTTTTGCATATATTATATATTTATTCTGTATTTTTTCCTGAATTTTCTTTTGACATGTTTTCGGAAAAGGTACCTGGACCTTTTGGCAAGATGATGTTACGAATTAACTGCCAATTTGGCCCAAACCAGATGAGGGTTACCACTGCGGTTATCAATTATAAATATGTAAATTGATGTGAGAAGATGTCGAGGATAAAGATGAATGTGTGAAAAAAAAGTCTGTATAGTAGAAATGAACAAGTGAAGTCAAGGTATTAATGATACCAGTTTTGAGTATTATTACAAGAGTGACTGGAGCAGATTATTGTCAAAAATCAAAGAAGGCTTTCTTTTATGTCAAAGCAGCAGATGTCGGTATTCATGTGTCACAGGATTAGGTTTTGTCACTGATTGACAAAACCTTGTATTTTGGTGAAAATGAAGCTTTTATAAAAGCCAAATTTTGTTCTGATTATGTTTTGATTTCATGAGTCAAATCTAAAAAACAGAGGCACTGTCACTGTTAAAAAAAAAATCCTATTCCATCTGTTACTGTGGGTGGGGGGGGGGGTAGGGAGGGTGGCTGTTTTGCCATAGGAAATAAACATAGTGATATGTGTTCTCTGATGATTTAAATGACAATATGTCACTGTAAACCATTTTCAGTAGATTTTATGTTGTTTTCTAATGTTAATCATAACAATACCTCAGTTTGTGAAAGATTGATGAAAAGTGGTCTGATCGACCAAAACTGTACTTGCGTTTTCATGTCACATACCTTGCCCAAGTATGGAATATAGATAGAACAATTAGAGTCAAGAGTTTTGTGCAATTGTTTAATATGTAAGACTGAAATTGCCCCCAGGATCTATTCTTTCCTTGAATAGTGTTCTAGTATGAAAAGAGGTTCCAGCATATAAGTTTCACTGTCAGATTGTGTTACTGAAATGAAGTAATTATGATCAATTTTTGAGATTGTAAACATTTACTTTAGACAATAGCGAACACATCACGGCATCACTGCAACTTTTCAATCGGAAAGGGGTGTATCTGACCGAGTCCTTCATGTACCAATGAGCAACAAGTCAACAAGCCAAAGAAAAAAAATCATGTTCTTCATTACTTAACCTGATAGAATCGAAAATGACCCGACAACTTCTCAACCGTTGGGGTGTGTTTACCCCCACAATACACCCTCCCACTAGCAGCGTCTTTGCGAACACATACATGACAAGCATGTGTCATACCAACAAATATGAAGAATTCAACTTATCTGTTGTCTGACTTTGAAATATTTCTTTGCATGTTATAATGGGAGTATGTAATTGATGGTGTTAAACCTTCCCCTGGTATTCATGTTTTCTCCATGCGTTCTAAGACAACTCCCCTGAAGACCACTCCCCCAGAGAACCACTCCCATGAGGACCAATCTCCCTTACACTACCCCAGAGGACGACTCTCCCTGAGGACAACTCCCAGAAGACCAATACCCCTAAGGACAACTCCCCCAAGGACAACTCTCCCTCAGGACAACTCCCAGAGAACCAATCCCCCTGAGGACAACTCCCCCTGAGGGCAACTCCCCCTGAGGACAACTCCCTTGAGGACCAATCCCCCTGAGGACAACTCCCCCCCCCCCCCGGAACAACTTCCGCGAAGACATCTCTGCGCTGAGGACAACTCCCCCTGAGGGCAACTACACCTGAAGACCACTCCCCCTGAAGACCACTCCCCCTGAGGACTCCCCCTTAGGACATCTCCCCCTGAGGATATCTCAATTTGTCATCCAGGGCAGTTGTCCTCAGGGGCAGTTGTCCTCAGGGGCAGTTGTCCTCAGGGGCAGTTGTCCTCTGGGGCAGTTGTCCCCCAGGGTACTTGTCCTCCAGGGAAGCCATTTTCTGAGGGAGCTGGAAATCTCGTTCTGATATGTAAAATGTGATCACATATTAACAAATAAATAAACCCTTTTTTGACAATGTTTAGAAAAATTTAAGGTTCACCCTGACGTCGAGTTGGTTTAAATAAAAGAAGAACAATGAGAGAAACATATTCATGAAAGTTTGGCGAAAATCCACCAAAGTATAAGAGAGTTATGAGGTTTCAAAGTTTTAAATTTATGACGTCACATGCGAGCAGCTCCCCATATGTCATGTAATATAAATTCCATAATTTGCCATTTTTTAATGGTTCATGATAACTGAATGTTTGTTTTTATAGAAGCATGTTTGAAATAATGTTTCTGATAATATATTGAATGCACAGGTGAAATCATTTTCAAATTTCTGAGAAAACGGAACTTTTATGGAATTTATATCACATGACATATGGGGAGCTGCTCGTATATGACGTCACAAATTTAAAACTGTGAAACCTTATAACTCTGTTATTCTTTGGTGGATTTTCGCCAAACTTTCATTCATATGTTTCTCGCATTGTTCTGCTTTTATTAAAACCAACTTGATGTCAGGGTGAACCTTGCCTTTAAGCAAAAAACAAGTGGAGGACAGGGGACTTGTAAAGATGTATGAGATACTTGACTGAAAGAAGATGAGGGATGCATGTTGGTATTTCTCAAGTCAATAATATAACTACATTCACAGACCATTTTGTAATATTTTAAGTACATGTACAACTCATTTTAAATTGTCAAATGGAATGAATCGAATTATGGACAACTAATATGTAAATACTGCTGAATATGCAATACATATTTTGCAATACTATTTATTATAATGTGTTTATTCTTGTCAATGTACCTTAAATATTTGTGAAGTGAATGTGTCTTTAATAAACCAAGTGTGAATTTTCTTAATGTTTTAAAGTTCTATTTTACTTTGTTCCAAGCTGTTGTAATATATATCACGAAGGAATAAATATAACATGTTCTGCAATAATGTCTCCATTGGATAAAGCTGTAATTATTATCATGTGTTTATACTTCTTCAGTCTTCAGTGAATGTGAATGAATGCGTGGTGATTTTGATCAGTTAAATTTATAACATTGTTTCTAAATTAATTGCATGAAAACACTACCACAACCACCAGCACCGCAGACAATATTCACTCCTTACATCTTACATCATCCACAACAAGTTCAGGTAATTTCTTTAGGCCTAAAAAATTATTATGTCGCCCTCAAGTGACTGACTGTAAAATGCAAAAAATCAGGGTCACAATTTTTTGTTTCTTTTTTAAGCTGACCCAAAATATGCAAACTCACCATTTTCAGGAGAAAGTGTCAGATATTCCGATTCAATGGCTTAAAACAGCACTTTTATATGCATTTTACCCATTTGAAAGACCCATAAAAATATCAGGAAACTCAACTTTCAAAACAGTTAAAGTATATAGAGATCATGCAGATATTTTTTTACTTTCTTGTAACAGGAATTTCGTTATAACCGTTTTTGTTTATAATGGGAGTGCACTCTAGTAGATTCCAATAATGAAAAGTACAGATGGGGGGGGGGTGGGGGGTCAGGGAAAAATTACCAATTTGCATAGGTTTCCTCCCTTTAATCGAGTGAATATTTTTTCAGTTTGTCTGAAAAATGTTAACATTTTTGCCCTTTCTTAAACAACCTTGTAACATACCTACTACATCAGTCATTAAAGAAACTCCTTGATATCTAAACAAGTGAAGTTAGTTAACTCTACTCATTTATTCCAAATTACCATAAAGTCAACCAAACTGCTGATATTGGTGTTGTTGTTTTTTTTGTTGGGGGGGGGGGCATATAACTTTGAATAATTTATGGTGTAAATACTTTCATATCTTGGCTCTAATAAAGCAATACACGTTTTGGGCATGCAGAGGAAATTCCTGTCAATTTTCATCAAGTGAATATGAAAAGCCAGTTTCAATTTGAAACTTGTTAGAAATTGGACAGTTGAAGCACAACTTAAAGCCCAAGTTAAGTTTTGATTTTGTTTTTTGAAAGGCTTTATGCCAAAAGGTCTTCAATACCCAATAACAGACCTCTGAATGTCTTCGTTTTTTCACTTTTTTTTATAATTAATAAAACCTTGGGCGGGGGGGGACCCGAGATTTTCAACTATATTTTACTTATAGTCATCCAAAAGGATTGAATAAGGGTTAGACTTCTCTCTATCTTATGAGGTTTAAATCAGATAACCTCAGTACTTAAATCTTTGGATTGCTATAATGTAAAATAAGTCAAAAATCTCACCCCCCCCCCCAAGATTTTTCAGTAATAAAGAAATGAGACATTCACACGTACTGTTCATTGTGTGATATGACCTTTGAGCAATAAGCATAACGCTTTCAAATTAAAAAAAATCGCCAAACTAACCATGGGCTTTAAACACAAATGACACCATACTTCACACAAGCTTACAACGACACCAGTGTAGAAAGCAAAGCGTCATCTGTCTAATTTTCAAAAGATGAAGTTTGAGATGTGAATGATTACACGCGACAGCTATGCGCGATTGACCAATGGATGTTGAGGCAATGTATGGGTGAAATGTAAAGCGTGAAATATTTGGGAAATCCCAAACTCACCAATCACTGTCACATCCAGTAAATACCCATATTCCAAAGAATTGTACATTGGTGCCATTGTACTTGATTATTCATTGATCAAAATTGATATTTTTAAAGGGTTGTTGATTATTATTTTGACTGTTAATATTGTCCCTCATATATATTTCTGTGTTAGTACTTTGTCAGCATAGTTTGTGGATAGTTCTTTTTTTCCCCCAATTTGTGTTTCTCCTTCCCACAAAAATAATTCTTGTAACTTATCACTGACCTGCAGTGCATACAGTGCACTCCTGTTATAACAAACACGTTATAACGAAATTACTGTTACAACTAAGTAGAAATTCAGGTCCCAAAATTATTATCTATACAGTGTGTCCCAGAAAAAAGGAAACCGAGATTGATGAAGATATTTTTATATATTAATAACAAATAAGACTAGAAAATCGTACGTAGTTGGAAAGCATATTTTCTCTTCTTAAATTTGATACCAGTCACAGAGATTTCCATTCATACATGACTGAGCAAAGACAATCAGAAGGGACACGGGTATAAAATCATTTGCACGAGCAAATTTGAAATTCAAACTGTCATGCTTGAATGTATTCAGAATATTTTCAATATTAAAGGACATTATTAAAAAGCCTGTTTGATCTTCTTTCATATGATACCACAAAAAATGAGCGATGCAGGCGTAAGACAAGACAATTTGAAAAGATGCTTGTTTTCAGAAATGTTCCAAAATGTATTCATTAACCCTGCTTTCTGGATTTGGCAGTCAGCAACTAAGAAATTACCTCGCCAACAAGATTCGCAGCCTATTGTTGTGCCCCGAGCAAGATATTGTGTGAAGTCAGCTGTACGTGAACCTTTTGTTCAGCTTGCCTCCAAATGATCAAAATGTATTCATTCTAAAAATGACGCTATCACAGGCATGTTTTAATTTTACTTGTTCTCCGGCATACGTTATTCATTTTTTACAATAAAAGAAGAAATACTGAATATTTATGTCATGCTTTTATTTCTTAAAAATAATTACATTTACCACCCTGAAAATGCACTCAAATGTGGAATTTGTGCGTGCAAATTAAATTTTGGTAGCATCAATGTCCATTTTTTAAATTAAATCACGCGTGAGCAATGAATAATACGTTGTGTATCAAATGAAAGAAGAGAAACACAGCTTTTCAAACATACCTCATTCATCTAAGAAATTGTTCATTATGATAGAATATTTTTGCCATGAAATCTGGTTTCCTTTTTTCTGGGACACACTGTATATCTTTACATACTTCCACTGTTTGGTTCTAACGAAATGTTGATACAACGAAAGGAAATTGCCAGTCCCAAGGACTTCGTTATAACGGAGTCGTCCGTACTCTCCAATGCCCCACTAAAGGTCTAAGGTACATGTGTTGAGAAATGACTTGTGACAAATACCAAGCCCGGGGTTATCATGCTGACCAACAAAATACATACAAAAGATCTTTTTTCAAGATTGGGATTTTATGCACAAGTGATTAGAGCCTCAAAAATTAAGAAAAGGGTCCACAAGATAGCTTTATGTGTTTGCGGTCATATTCCGCTACTCACCACAGCATTTCTTTTTTTAGATCATGGCAAAATGATTGGGATTACCCTGGGAAATAACCAGTTTTTACAGTTTTTGTGCACAAAGGTCAAAGTAATCCTGAGTGTATGTGTGCATGATTTGTGCATATTTTGAAAAAATATCAACAGGCATTTGATTTTCTACATCCCACATTTCCGACAAATCCAATATTTCTCACAAAATGAATTCAAGCTAGCACAATATTTTCTTACATTATTTGTTTTCACTTATCATGCTTACTCATATGGGAATAAATCACACTGTTTAACAACGAAACAAGTGAAATATTCCCAATATTTTATCAAATCTCATCTTCAGTTCTTCCTATGAAGTTGGTGCCTTGGAAAATGAACATCACAGACACCGAAGCACTCGAAGAATTATTTTGTACATTCTTAGAAAACTGACGAGCTGTTTGAATCATTATTGCTAGTTGGATTTGCCTTATTACAAAATTTATCAAATGACTTACAATACAGAAAAAAAAAACACAAATGCAACACACAATAACTGATTTCATACAAATGGAAAATACATATTTATTATGTACATTGTTTGATACATTTGTAATTCCACTGCATGTTACGTTCTTTGTTCTTTTTGTTTTAATATTTTATAACTTTAATATGACATGATTTATATACACATAATATGGAAGAATACATCCGATGTTATTTACTGAAGCCTGGTTACACGAAGACTAATTGGCATCACCACGTACATATTTCACATCGCGTCACTTAAAAATTATTCCAATAATTGGAATATTTACGTATATATTTCATATCTTTATTTTCAGCTGGCTTCCATAATGACCGTGGCATAATTGATTGTTTCAGGAAAAAACAAGTAGCAATTACACGTGAGTGATTTAAGTATGATAGAAAATATTGTGTTCTTTAAGTTAAAATTTCCCCCGATGACCTCAAGGTTTAAGTTTTATGTATTTTGATAATAATTCATAATCACTTAAAATCTTATGTACACATAATTCATAACGAAAAAAAAGGAAAAATAATGTGAATATATGCAGATTGACAAAAATGTCACCAAATCACAAAATACCATAAAAGATTCTTCAGTACATGATTGAACGCCATGCCTGTCAATAATGGAAATAATATCAAAGAAGAGGAAGCAACTGAAATGTATTTACAAAATATTTTACAACTTATTCAGCAAATTAACACAAATCGAAGGTTTTGAAATTCACATTCAAAATTTGAAGTGCAATTCCAGAATAAACCGCTCTTGACATATTGATTATCAAATCTGATGTTACACAAGACCAATGAAAATCAAAATTCTTACACAGAACATAATCTTCAACGTGAAATTAAGGCACAAAATAATGCATGTACTGCACTATGCTTCAAATACATAGTGATTAATATCGAGTAATTCCAAGAACACTGGTTTATCTACTCTACGTTCTATTGAGAAATTAATTTCACATAATTCAAAAGAACACATACATTAATATCTTCCTACTCAATGTATATTGGCATTGAGCAGACACAATTCAAATTTAGAATTTTTATAAGATTTTTTTTCTTCAAATTTTAGAGAATTTTAAACAATATTGTTTTACATAAACAAGGACATGCTTTTATAGTTACATAAATATAACAATAAATAAGCAATACAAACTGGTTTAGCTACCAATACGTTTTTAAAGCTCACAATTACTCAGCTGGGACAATGTGCCTGCACAACAGCCCAGTTCAACATAGATTATTCAGTATAACTAGCGGGCAGACAAATTTTTAAGTTTATATTTTAAAAAATAATAAATAAACAGGGCTAGATGTAAATAATGATTCAACACATGTGAAGCAGGCAGCAATTATTTGGCAAAATTTTTAATACAAAAGTCACACAGGATATCTCATTCAACTCAATCCCTTATATATTTTAGATTTCTTTGTCACTCTATTCTAAAGAACCTAGTTAAGGCAAAGTCTAACCCTGCAATAAATATACTTTAAAACTATCAATCTCATACGTAAATGTAGTCAGTACCATAGTCACTTTCTGAGATTTCATAACTCTTGATTACTCGTTTCAAGATGATGTAAATAACATATTTTATTTAATTTTACTTAAAAATACCATTTAAAATAGTCCTAATCAAACATGATTTTTTTAAAAACAATTATGGATATAAATGTTACAAGGGTGAGCTCATTTGCTTTAAGTAATACTTATTGTCTTGAATACTCTGAACTGTAGATATTTTGCTTATTCATTAAGATAATCTTACCTACACAAAACTATCTAAGGACAACAAATATTTTTCAAATCTGAATTAATATCTTTACTTCATGTCTTTTGTGCTTAGTGTATATCAAAGAAATTTAAAACAAAATGAAATAACTGGTATAAATCAATATTTTGATTCAACCACATGCAATGAACTTGTCATGTTCCATTTATTTTTGTTGTTTCTTCTCCTACCCTTCCAACAATATTTTAGTCCCAAAAGAAGAAAATTGCAGCAAAATATCCCCAGCCTCCTCAAAATACTGGTGAAAAATAAAATACTTTATTTATAAAAGAGAGTAGGAAAGAGAGAGAGAGAAAGAATGAGTCAAGCAGATAGAAAGTAAAGCCCTAACTACAACACAGGTTTATAGGCCCAGTACCTCCCTTACTTTACCACAATATAATAAATAAATAAAATAAATTTTGACTGTTTTCTCCTTTTATTTCATAAGATTGTTCTAACTAAATGTAATACTTAATTACCTCTTCAGACATGATTATTCTACAATACACTATTACATTCACCTAATAAACTCTTAGTTTCCATTTTCACATCTTTGACACTTTTTTTCTTAATCAAATTCCTTAAACATAAAATAAGTTTTTGCTGTACAACACACATTACGGACAAGGCACAAGTCAATACTGTATAGTAAAAAAATGATAAAATATGAGAAGGCCTGACGTTTTGATGCCAACAGGACATTTATCAAAAGATTTCGCCTTTGATAAATGTCCTGCTAGGATCCAAACGTCAGGCCCTGTCATATTTTACTATCAACATTCTCAGATCGTTTTAGTTTGAACCCAGCAACGTATGCACATTCATTTGCTCTCACAAAGTGCATATGCTTGGTACTTTCCGTCTGTCGGACCTTCGCTTTATCGGGCCTTCAGTCTATCCACCGTCACGGAGCAATGCATAACTCTAACAGAACTATTATAATAAATTGGTGCTTTATGTGAATAATTCTTTGTATGCTTCTAAGAGTTGCTTATAGTGTTCGGATACTCTTTAACAACTTTATGTCCCAGACATTCTTTGGATAAGCTTCTTTTAATTCTGACAGAAACAGACCGATAGCAATTTTAATTTTGTTGTTATAACCAAAGACAATGCAGAACCCAATTTAAAACAAGGAATAGAAATTGCTTCTGAAATGAGTTAGATCTGTTACCCAGAATATCTCTTAAACACTTGATCACCCAGGACACCACGATGTCATTTGAGCTTGATTCGTCAAGGAATTATTGATATGTTTTTCAAAAGAATGGCTCCCAAAATATTTCATTTCACACCACAGCCATCTGAAACAAAATCATGGACATTTCACGAATTGTTAAAACCTTGTGAAATAACTTCAATTCACTTATTTGATGATCTATTTATCAGAGCCATTGTATCAACAGGGATGAATTTAGCTTCGATGTCGGGGTGAAGAAATGTTTCCAAGTCACTGTCGCCGCTCTCTAAATTGGCCACGGGTGACCCCTGACCTCCAACAGTGGCGGCCATCTTGGCGGCGGCCATGTTAGGAGCTGCTGGCGCAATGTTGTCCAACAAAGCAGTGTTGTCATCCAGCAAACGCGAATCGAGATAGGGTGTAGAATCATCGGTCACCTCCTCATAAGAAAGAATCATTCTGGACGATCGCACTGTTAGAAATAAGAAATAAAAAAAGAATAGAAAATCAGGACATGAAACGAAAAGACCCGACTGCTACAAGGTCAATGGGTATGATTACATGAAGATACTCATCATTTCGTTATACCTCTCGGAAGCCCCCCAGATACGAGACAAATAATGCCTCATTCTCAATTGTTCAGGGATAAAAAGATAGGGTTTTTTTTCAGGACAGAACTTCAAACTTGTTTTCAAGATAACCAAACACCGACCTGTTTTCATGATTAGCGGTTTTGAAATAACTGAAATAATACAGAGCTCTAATACGTACTAGTCTGAGTTGTATAAGGATCATCATCGTCGTCATCAGGATTCGGTTTGGGTCCGTAGGTGCGGAAGATCGACATGGAATCATCGTCGTCATTCTCTGAGTTGGCAACACGGGAGTACTGATCGTTATCATCGTTGATGAAGGGGCCATACGGTGGGTACTGGTGGGGGTGGGGTACGTCAGTGCTGGGGGGCGAGGAGAAGAGTTTGGGGAGAGTCCGATTGCTACTAAGGAAAGAGTGAGGGGTCCAGGAACCTAAGAAGACTGCAAAACACAAAACCAGGACCTGAAAAGATACCAAATAAAAAAAAATGCACATTACCGGATGAGAACCACAGGAGTTAACTGAAAGGACAAAATTAAATAAAAGCAGTATTTTGTTTTAGACTTTTGGGGGCAACAAATAAACACTTAAATTGCTTGCAAAGTTGAAACATATTAGTGCCCTACTTTTGCAAAAGGGAGCAAGTGCTGCAAGTGTCAAAAGTGTCCTTTGTTATGAATGAGAAATTGGTGTCTGTCAATTATATCGGCATTAAAGGCATTGTATAACAATGTTTCTAGTTTAAAAAATCTGAGCTCCATGATACCCCATGCTACCAGTGTCTCTGATACGGTCTAAAAATGAAGCCCTGAACAAAATTGTAGTTTAAAACGATCATCAAGTGCTTTAAAAAAGTGAAAATCATTGAGAGACCATTCCAGCTTTCCCCCATAGACTGCTGTGTTGCAGAATTTCCTATCGGCCAATAGGAATTTAGTGCATGCCAATTTGTATCTGCACATATTGTACTAGTGACAGCATAACTGTCCAAACTTTTGTTTTCTAGGGTGTTTATTTGTCCATTC
>JZLH01S0103032.1:4692-23959 GCA_001188425.1 Eucidaris tribuloides
AGTAGACACTAATGAATGCAATGTTGGGTGTTATATTAATGGTTGTCACGAGATGATAAATTGAAACAAATGAGTGACAGTACAAAGGTTAAACATTGTATGTTAATAGTTCCATCACCTACTATTTATCACGTCCTTCACGTACTCATGCTCAGAAGATTACCTGAGGGGTGCAAGTATTAAAGGCAAGAATCAAAAGTAGGAAAAATGGAATTATTGATATCACAACCCTGGGGCAATGGGAGGGGACTGTGAGAAAGTCAATGGTAATTGATGCTTTTTTGGAGTGATACAAATTTGGGGATGAGGGAATGGAATGATGAATGTCATAAAGATAAAAAAAAAGATGAATGCTGACGAAAAAAATGTGATGAAAACATAGTAAATGTGTTTCAGAAGACAGTGAGATGGAAGAGGTAAACTTGTGAAAGAATGTATGGCATCTCTGAAAACAAAAGAGTAAACTTGACAGAGGAAGGGGAATAAAAATTACAGACTTGTATTTAAAGGTAAAACAAAAGAAAATACAAGTAAAGGGATATATAAAATATCTACTGAAGATGGAAAAAATGAAATCATGAATAGAGAATATTTTATTTACATCATTGGTTTTAAAATTCCAGTTATCTAACTTATATCAATTCCAATGTTGACACACCCTTATATTTTAAGGAAACTAAATACTTTGAAATTGTGTGTTTTGATATGCACAATTACAAACAAACATTCACACACACACACACACACACCCTCAGATCCATATTATATTCCAATATTTTGATGTACATCCAATGGACATCTCCTGTAAGGGCAGATGTACACAGACAGACAGACACACACACACACACAGACTCATGCGCACACACACATACACACACGTATGCACACACACATACACACACATACATGTACACACACAAACATGCGTGCACACACACACACACACACACACATAAACATACACACACACACACACACACACACACACACACACACACACACACACACATACACACACACACACATACACACACACACACACACACACACACACATACATACACACACACATACAGATAAAGGACAAAGGGTCAAGACAGCCACCAAGTAGGAATGGTGATGTATGGGATGTTGTACTTCACACAGTTCTTCAAACCTTCATGTAAAGTAAGTGATAAAGAGTACACTGACCTAAAGCTTGATAAGAAGCAAGATGGATGACATTTATCCAAGGTGAGAATTCAAGTAATAGCCATTGCATTAAAATATAAAAAAAAATCAAATTTATGTTCATTTTATCAACTATATAAATAAATAATTTGGTATCAATTGAACATATGATTGAGTATTATACATCTCTGCAACAGACACTGAATGCAATTTGTGACACATCTCATCACATGTATCTTTCTAGACCAGGAAATCAATATTTCATTTCAATCTGGATGTATGAAGTCACCTTCAAGATAAACTAGAAATGTAAAAATACCTTTAAGGGACAAGGATAGTGAGGGGATACAAGTATATAAGTAGTTCCAGGGGAGAAAAGAGAGAAAGCATCACAAAAATGCAGTTGCTATATTGATAATAACCATAAGAGCAGCACACAAAGAAATGTGACATAGGTAATTCATATACAAGGACTACTAGGATATAGAAAAGACTATAAATCATGAGGAGAAGAGACTGGAATAATAGTGAGTGTGTGAAGATAAAAATATCCTGAAAAGAAGCTGAGCTATGATGACAAGATGATACAATGCTTGGAGGAGGAAGAAAACCCCAGGTATATGAGGAATGAAAAGGAGAAATGCGGGCAATGAGTGGACGGTATTTTACAGGGCTGTGTCTGGCACAATAGCAGTCGGTGAGCTGGAGGCAAAGATGACAGAAATAGATAATTGAATTATACTCGTTAAGATTTCGATAGCCAATTGGTAATGCTTCTTAGTACACATTTCATATCTACCAAAGATTTACTATATTTACAAAGGAAAAGAGATTTTTCAGTGTGCATGAAACATTTTGATACATTACCATATTTGTGGAAAAAAGACTGGTCAGGTTTGGTATACTGTACATTTTTTGGAGAACAAATCAGTCCAGCCTTGTCAATCCATTTTTCAGATTGGGAGGCAAACGTGTCAACATTTTTGGAGTACTTGGCACACAAAATTGCAGTATAAAATTTTTTGCACATAAGTAGTATTTTATGCTGAGTTTAATGGTTTTGAAGAGCCTTACACTGCTTTTAAACATTTTCGGTATTCTTATGTTTATTCTTAATTTTTCAAGTTGTCAAAATTATTGGGAGGGGGGGGGGTCATAACAATATGTTCGCCCCCAAATATTTCCACTAGGGAACAACAGCCCCCTGCCACCCCAGGATCAATGCCTCTAAATCAGTGCCTTGATTGTATCTTGTGGCATATTTGGCACTCAAAACTATGTACACTTTACAGGAAACTTACTGGAACATTGCTGTATTTGAGTCTAAAACAATATGATTAGTTGCTTGTTTTGAATTCAAACTATCTACAGGTGTAGTGAACCATACATTCATTGTGCATCTAAGGAAAATGTTGGTCACTATGAAGATGAATAGTCGGGACAAACATTCATTAAGAGGATACAACAAGGGAAGAAATTCATGACACTTTTTGGCCTTTCTTCCAAGAACACCAATTGACACTTGAAATCAATATAAGTATGAAAAACTCAAAGATACCCTATCTTTTCAGTTTCAATCAACATATATTTAATTTATCTCAAATGTTCCAGGTAAATTATGTTATCATGAAAGTTTAATTGAATCCTTCCCAATGCAAGCACTATTTTCCAAAATACCAGGGGGATAAGAAATTTCAGAAAGCGAGTATGCATATGTCAAATAACATCGCAGCATTTCTGAAATTTCCCATGGTACACACGTAAGTATAACTGTCACAGATTAAAAGAATGCGCAAGTGAAATAGTCACAGGTTAGCTTTGTGTTAACTGTCATTCTTTTCAACATTTTCCTGTCTAACTTTTCCTGTTAAATTATGCTACGTTTGAAGTCGGGATGTTTGGATTATGCAACCAAATGTCATCACTTAATTATGCAAGGTATTTTACTTCAAATTTTACTTCAAACACTAACCCACCCCTCTGCCTAAAATACCAAATAAATACACACCTCAACAAATGCTTGTCTGATTAGAAATATGTAAATTCTTAAATCTGTATGGAAAAGATCATGTCAGATTAAATTTGATGCATTTTCCCAAATGATTACAGTACCTTTTAGCTGATTTAATCTCAAGAAGTTGGATGCTTGGTTAGGAAGGGTAATGAAGTTTGTATTCCCAATAATGATAGAACAACCCACTTTTCATGTCCATGTCCAGCTAGTAGTCATTGCGACAATGTACTTGCTACATCAAAATGACCTACACAGTATAAACATTAATTCTTAACCCGTTGAAGACAATTTGGTTTTGCTTTAACTTACATTTCCCATAGACCTTGTGACTAAATATCTTGTCTCTTGTCTTCAACCAGTTATTAAAGATAATATTACAATTTGATGTCATACCACAGACAGGAAAACCTTCTTATGCATTTCTTTGCAGAAGGGAAGAACAAAAGTCTATCTATATATTTACATTTCTTTTATTCTGTTAATAATTGTAATGCACATTTTTAGAATTATTATCATTATCAATTAGTAATTAGAATGTTTAATCTCGATGTGGTATTTTCTTTCTTCTAAAAGTCCTATTTTCTTTTTTCTGAGTGCATAGAAGCCCTGTCATGGGTATTATGTGCTATATAAGAATGGTGATATTATTATTATTACAGAAAAGACGGGGAGGGGGGGGGGAGATTAAGTGGACCACAGGTTAATACCCTACACATATATCTTTGTAAGTGCATTTTTTTTTCAGAGTAACAACTTATTACATTGTGCCCATTTTTTATCGTCCTTCTGTCCTTGCAGCGATTAACCAGCCTCAATTACTGCAGTGATCTCTGAAAGTACCCATGTTATCGATACAATTACTTTCACCTGCTGGAATCAAAGGTGATCAAAGGCCTACAGAATTACTCCATCAACTGATATCATACCCTTTTCATACGGACTTCCGAAGTGGTGTTACTCCAGAGGCCAGGAGTTACTCCACTTGTACCCTTTTCATACTGACAGCCGAAGTGGAGTTACTCCGGAGTCCAGAAGGAGTTACTTCACTTGTACCCTTTTCATACTGACAGCCGAAGTGGAATTACTCTGGAGTCCAGAAGGAGTTACTCCACTTGTACCCTTTTCATACTGACAGCCGAAATGGAGTTACTCTGGAGTCCAGAAGGAGTTACTCCACTTGTACCCTTTTCATACTGACAGCCGAAGTGGAGTTACTCCTGAGTTCAGGAGGAGTTACTCCACTTGTACCCTTTTCATACTGACTCCACTTTGGAGGGCAGTATGAAAATTCTGATTTTTTTTAATACGTATTCAAAATGGAGTAGTCAACCCACTTAGAGATGAGGTTACAAGCAGAGTAACTCCTGACTGAAGTGTGGTATCGCTAATCGCAGTAATCTTGTGTGTTTACATATCCTGTCACAACGTCAGCTGCGAGTTGAGCTGTTAGGAGTTTGATTTTGTTTTGTAATGGCATGAACTCGCATGTAAACCATGGAAACAAGTGCGGATATGCCTCTACGGTGCTTGCAAGTATGAAAGGTAGCATAAAATCGGTCCGGAGTAAAAGTGTATCAACTCACTCCGGACTTACTCCACTTCACCTTCGGTATGAAAGTGGTATTAGAAGTGTGTAAACTGTTGGGGGCTCTATCACACAAACATCTATTTAAGTGGTTGTAACATTATTCTTTAATCGCCTCTCAAGGGTCTAAGAACCCGAAACACCCAAGACAGCGTTCCGGAATCAAAATCTTGGCCCGAGGAAGGGCTTTTCAATTTGTTTGAGCGTTGTTCGCTACATCTCTTCCTGTTGTGATAATAGTTTGTGGTACTGGTTACATTGATATACTTCCAGTAAAACCGGCTATTTTTAATGAATGGAATCACGTTCATTCTGTTATCCGCTAAAGATGAAGTGGGCTGGCATACAAGCTTTTCCTTTCCTAAAATATCAGGCTCACCCACTGATGTATTTTTATCATCAAACATTTAAAAGTAATAGCATGTCAAATACAGCAAAGACAGATTTACTGTAAGCAAACTACTGTGTAGATATAAATTTATGCTTAAAGTATACTTCACTATTTAAGGGCAATCCTACTGTAGAGGATTTTTTTTTTTGGGGGGGGGTGGGGGATTATTGTATACAGTAAATGGAAACTAGAATTCAAGCTTTTTAACTATGTTCCTCACATGGAAAATATGTATACCCATGAGAACTATATAATAGCTAGTCAAACAATTACAAATCCCCAAATACAGTCTGCAGTGGCAATGAAATCAGTGCCATAAACACACATTTCAGCAGTGCCTTGTTTATATAATTTCTTGAACTATTACTGATAAAAAATACCTGTATGGTACGAACTGGGCACTTGTGTTCAATCTTGATAAGAATGTTTGAGTATACTTTTATGTTTTTGTTTTAGGGTAATTGCATGACAAACTTTGCATAATCTAGATTCAATCAAACCCTTTTTTTTGCCTCCTTCTTGACTATGAACACACTATGGAAACTTTTGCATGAATGCATTCTTAAGATTGTGGGATGTTACTTATGCCAATCATGAGCAAATTTACAATGCAATCAACCTCTTTGAAACATAGGAAGAATTTCAATTATTGAATGTACTTATCTCTTGCTCACTTGATCTGATTACAGATTAGCGACTGTATCCGTGTCCTTGCTCGTATGGGGAAAAAAAAGCGTTTCCTCCCCACCAATATCCACTAATACCTTATTCTCTAATTGATTTGGATGAATGGAATAGAAATTTAGTGCAAATACATCTGGTAAAGACATCTTCTCCTGCCACTGCCAAGAGTGCAACCTATTTACTTATTTATAAGTTCATTTATTCACTCCTTCGTCTGACTAGTCTACCGCAAAAACATTTAAGTGATTAACATCTAGCTAATCTGTGAGAGTGTGTTAATTGGTGTGAGTGTGTATGCATAGGATATGCTCATGTGCTATCAAGGACAATGCATGGTATACACATTTAGTTAATTGGAAAACAATGAATGGCTGAGTACAAGCAAATCAGAAATCAAGTAGGTAGTGTTACATGGTGAAGTACGTCTTCTTAACAACCAATAAACAAACAAACAAACAAACAAACAAAACAACCTACCACAAAAATGAAATTACAGTACATGTATGTACCAGCAAAACGCACAGGATTTCAATGTGTTCTAAGTGATGTGGAGACACTATTCAAAAAAATGATGTAGTGTCAATTTGAACCCCCACCCAAAGTTTTTTTGTTTTCAAGAACCAAATATTTTCACCACATTTTTTTTCCATTTTTGAAGTTAATGATCATGATAATAATAATAATAGTAATAACAATAACAATGAAAACAATAACAAGAAGGTCAATAGCACAATCAGGGTGCCCAATTGTGCAACATGGGCAAACTGAAAAAACTTGGTGAAACTGCTTTTTTTGCTGTTTGTTGTAGCTGAGTATATAAACTTTCATTTGGTGTGAAAAAAAAATAGAATTTTTTAATCAAAATGTGCGTAAATTAGCATTTTAATGTATGGTGTCGAATTACATAAAATTTAGTATCGTGTTAAAAAAAATCATTAAAAAAAATTACATTAGTTCCTTTGTCTCAAACTGCTTGTGAATCTTTTCATTGAGCACCTCCTTGACCTTGCAAAATATGGTGTTCAATAGATAATTGGAAGTGGGTGTAAATTATACTTAAATTCCAAGTAGAGGAAATGCCTAATTTTGTGTGTATTGTTTTAAATGCAAATTAAAGTACTTTCATATAATATGTCATATTTTTTTTCTGGTAAGATGCCAAGAGTTGAAATGTTCAGGAGTTGATAACATATGTATGCTGCTAATTACTATGAAGTTTTAAGTTGTTTGGGCTGAAACTTCTGAAGATAAGGTATTTTTTACAAAATTTTACAAAACGACCACATGTGTAGTCCCACACATAGCTTTCCATGTACGGTAGGTAAGTTACAAATTCAGTTTTAAGCCTTGGGTGGACTCCTTTAATGACTTCCAAATTAATTAAGATTTATGGAGGTTAAAAGTTGAACAAGTGGAACAGTTTGATAAAAGGGGCAAGCAAATTGATGGATGCAAGGGGTCAATTCATGCACCCTAAATATACTACCTACCTGATGCCCTATAACTGACACTACGTGGACTTTTTTTTCCTCAGCAAAAAGTAAGAGCTGACAAATAAAGTTATAATTTCTCAAATTTACCAAAATTTTCACAGAACCTTTGATCAATCATGTACAATATCTGATATAAAAATCAAGGGTATTGAAATAGAGGAACATGCATTTCTACCTGATAAAATAGTGACATACCTCACCAAAAATACAGAAAAAATGCCGTTACTTTTTTTCCTCAGCATTAGAAAATAATTCACATCTCAAAAAGTTTTTAACATTTTGAAAACCTTTGCATACCAAAATGCAGTGCATAGTATGTACTTTTTCTCACAACAGAAAGAAAACTTTTAGCTTTATGAATGGCTACCCTGGAGGTGGTGGAAGATGGCAATGTCGTCAAAATCAGTCAGCATTACGCTCCTACCATACATTTCTGTCTGGCTTCATAACTTTCTCTATAAAACAGTAGCACTGTTTTTGATTGCACCAATGGAATGGTAATGAACAGACCAGCAATTTAATACCAAACATGTGGGGTTAGTCTATAAATCTATGCTTCTACACCAAATTTTACTCAAATCGCAAAAGCATTTTTTGACGCATTACATGGGATTTTCAGCGTTTTCTGTTAATTAATCTTAATTAATTAAGGTTTAACGTAGAGAAAATATCAAGTTACTAATTTTTCTTGATAAGTGGAGTCTAGGGATAATACCTGAAAAGTTACAAGTCAATTGGTAAAATTTTTAGGAAGTTATGGCAGTTTAAAGTGTGAAAAGTGTGATTGGGTACCCTGATTGTGCTTATGACCAGAAATCAATAATCAGTATCAATAATAACAGATTTTATAATAATAATCATGAAGATAATCTATACCATAGCCCCAAATTTGACTTGCTATAAAGATGATTAATGTTTATAGCAAATACAAACTTTTTCAATGTACCATGTACATTTCGACAACTATGGGATGTCACTGTAAAATTGCTTTTTAACTCATGCGTGATAAAATGGCCCCCGGCGACAAGGTAGAACAAAAAACTTTCTAAATTCTTTAAGACTTGAACGACAGATGGCGCAATTAATTAAACGTGTATCTTGTACCCTGAAAAAAAGTGCCAGTAGCTCCATATGTAACTGCAAAATGTTTGTGTGAAATGTATTCCCTTGATTGCCACTTTCCCATTATTAATCCATCTTTAGAATCGTGGATCCAAAGTTTGACACTTTAGTGGGCAAGTTACTCTTACTACAGCTAACTATAACAATCAATGTTATCGTTTAATTCTAAATCCATGCCAATTTACCAATTGTATCATCCAAGATTTATTGCATTTGTGCATCTCTTTAATGAGATCTTGTAACATAAATAAACATTTTGAAAGCTTCTGTAAACCCTCGAGATTGGATGTAAACCGTCATGCATTGCATAGCCATAGCAACCATTTCTACACAGAAGTCTTTTGTAGAACGGCGCACTACAAAAGAAGCGCTCTTCCCTGTCTAATTAAGCTGTTAAATGCTAACTCATGAATGGTACATCTGTTGTCTCGCCACCGTGTTTGGGATTTTACACAAATTGAAATCATACTTTAAACGTTAAATATTTCACCCATTAAGTGGAACTGTACTCATTCTTGTTTTTTATTATGTGATACATCTGAAATATGACTTTAAACTCGTTTTTTTAATTTATATGTTTTCAACAAAACAGTACAAATTCATCGATTATTCTGTATGGGAATGGTTGCTGCGCAATGATATTCAAATATCAAAACAGTACTTGATCAAATCCTCCTTGTGCAATATAATTTCCTCAATTAACTGCCTTATGTTGTGTAATATACTTTAGTTTCGCAGTGCCTTTTCTCAACGTGACGTTTTAATGTATTTTAACTTTGTACTGTATTTTGCATTTTATAGTTGTATTTAAGATATATCAAGAATGATAATAATCCAAAAATTCAATCATACGTCAATCAAATTTTCACTTTATGTATGGGAACTCCCAGACAAGTGTGTTTGTTTATCCATCTTTTCAGAATTATTTCCTATGTCCTTCTTAAATTCAAATTCAAATTATAACATTTTTTTTTTAAACATGTACAAAAACGCTATACATGCACACTGGTCTGGTAGCTCCCTCACTAATATGTCTTCTTTCATCCAAATTATTAAGCAATATATGATTTTGATAATTGAGACCCTCCAAGAATTTTGATATCAAATACACAATTTCTTTTGATTTATACGTCAGATTGAAAGAATAACTTTATAAATTGAAATCTTCGAAGGAATTCATATTTAATAATGCCATGCCAATTTTATTTTTTTTGATAATTGTACATTTCATGTATTTATGTATTTTTATGTAATTCTTGTACAATTCAGCCTCTGGCTGTGATGCAATGAACAATAAACCATGAATAATAATAATAATAATAATAATAACCCAAACCTGATACACATAAATACACATTATTGTCCAATTTCACATGATGTCAATATGGTAGGCTCACAAATCCAGCAAAATCTCAAAAGTAATTGACAAAAATCATTTTCCACATATTCACACTAATTCTGATAACAAAATGCTCATTTGTAGCAAATTCAATTGAATTTGATGTAAGCCTGGCATCACAAACCTCATTTGTGACATTACACTGGCATAAAAAAATATGACGAGTGAATGATCCTAATATAATGCCGACTCGAGTTTGAATCGAACACGCCGTGTCATCTATATTTAGTCCAAAAGCCAACCGAAGCGTAGATAACCTGCACTTTTGTGAGACCACGGCAAACTGCTCCTGATTTGATAAGGCCAGTCTATGGGTGGTGGAGGACATAATTATGGTGGCTGTCATAATCTTTTCCGGGTTTTTTTCATCCACCGATGGACTCCAGATCCAATATATTGCTCAATTTGACCATGGATGGGAGTGTGTGTGTGTGTTTGTGTATGTGTGTGTTTGTGTACATGTACGCGTGTGGTACGTGTGAATGTTGGGGATGGGGTGTGGGTACATATGTGTATGATGTGTGTCTGCATGTGTGTCTGTGTATGTGTGTGTATGTGTGTGTGTATGTGTGTGTGTCTGTGTGTGTGTCTGTGTATCTGTGTATCTATGTGTGTCTGTGTATCTGTGTATCTGTGTGTGTGTGTGTATGTGTGTGGTGTGTGAATGTTGGGGGTGGGGTTTGGGTACATATATATGGGTATGTGTGTCTGTTTGTGTGTCTTTTTGTGTATCTGTGTGTTTTTGTGTAACAGTGTGTGTCTATGTGTTGTCTTTGTGTATCTGTATACATGTGTCTGCACCTGTGTATCTGTCTGTATGTACAATGTAACTGTGTATGCTTGTAGTGTGTGTTTGTATGTGCATGTTTGTGGTGTCTGTATGTCTGCATGTCTGTTTGTGTATCTGTGTGTTGTGTTTGAATATGTGTGTGTTCATGTGGACAGATATGAAACAGATACCAGGAAGAACATGGAATCAGAACTGGCAAGAACAAAATACTAACGAACAAAGATATGTCCATGGACATGTAGTTGTCGAGGCGATGGTGGTGGTGGTTGGAGTGTGGAGGAAGAGTGGGGGAAGAGATGAAGTTAGCTTAATGGTTTAAAATGAAAAGTGGAATGGTCCTCTTATGATTGAATGAGTCAGCTTGGTCTTATTTTTCTTGCAAGCTCTTGTAAAGGTGAACAGGATTTAAATTACCACACAAATGCAGGTAAAGCAGATGGCTAGTGGCAAAAATTGCATTTTTCCATACTTACTATTTGCAGACTTGATTAAATTTGTTATGTTTATTGTTTGTGAAGAGTGGTTGTAGTTAACATCCAGTTTCTTTCTTTTCTTTTTAATCAGAAGGGTGTTCTTGTTTGTTGTATCTTACACTGTTTAGATGAAGCACCTAGGTACAAACTCTACTGATTACGTTGAAATGCAAATGTACACTGCATACTTCCAAAATAATGATTAGACTACCAGTGTGATTTTGTTCTTGTTGATATCAGAAAGTTACAGCATTAACTTCAGTTCTATTTTTAACTTTCTACATAGCACGTTTTAAACTGCAATTTTTGTTATTACATCATACTTTCGAATGCCAACCCAATATAATTTAAGACCTATTATACAAAACGTTAAAAAAAAAAACAAGTGGAATAATGATGATTTCCAAACCTAAAACCCTATAAGTAGAACACTCTCAATTATTATAATCTGGTTAGGAAAAAATAAATTAGTTTATATCCTGTTTTTTACCTCCCTATAAAAAGTGCAACGAATGTAGATATGTTACAAAATACTGAAATACTGACTTCCTTCATGAAAAACCCGCCAGGACAATGACATATTCCAGTATCTTTTCTTTAAATTCTGAAACGTCATTCAAATCTCTATTTAAATAGAATTATGTACATATATTGACACACTGGGCTCTTTTGGGGTTCTTTATTTTTAAGTTACAGATAAAACAAGATGTAATACTATGCATCTCTCCATGGACAAAGAGTGGATGGCCAGAAATATTGGTTTCTTTAAGGGTGAAAACATGGTCGAGATATTGTCAGTGACAGTTTGATGAAAATAGGGATGTAGAAAGGAGGACGCAGACGTACAAACAGCATGAATAACAAGCTGACGGGATTCGGAAGAGGAAAAAAGTGGTCGCCGTGGTGAGGATGTTGCATCGTTCTCAGTAAATAGGCATTAAGAAGACCAGACGGTAGGAGACAGAAGGAAGCAGGATGGATGAAGATGGAATCTTGCGGTTAAAGAGGAAAGAGTGGTTGGGTATCAGCTGAACAGAGGATGAGACTGAGAGAAAGGCATGAATGGAAGGAGGAGTGAGATAGAGAACGCGGATGCGGTGGATGTAGTGGGCGCTGTTTGCTCGAGTGCGGTCTAATTATCAGAGTCTCTTTGTAACGGACTCCGATTATTACGAACAAGCAAACCCCAGTTACATCATCACTTGTCCCATATTCCTGATATTTTGACATCGCGATTAGCATTGGCCCCCGCGGGGACTGACACAATACTCCTTCAGAAAAACAAAAGCAGCGGGAGTATGGCGAGTGGTATGGTGATTTTTAAAGAGCTGGCGCTAATCACGGCTGCATTCTCACCCGCGATTATTCAATCACGCTTTGATAAATAATTTACCTTTGCCTATTGTATTCTTACACCCTCACGTCACACCCACTCTTAAATTTCTACTCCCGTTACAACAGAACGACAAAAGAGTTCTTTCTCTTTCTTAAAAACACATCCTGCTTAAATCCTAAAAAATCTGGTTTCAGTTTCATTTTTGTTTTGCAACATTTCACAAACAGGTAGGGCCAGACGGATACCTAGCAAAATAACAAGTAACACATGACATTCAGGGCTTGGGAGTAAGCGGTGCAGGTAACGTAATTGGCTGTTAAATCCGGAGGAATGACCAGAGCTCAGTGTGCAATTTTCACTAACTAGTGTAAGCGCCGGGATAACATGACCTAATTAGATTGGAATAAGACATTTGATTGCACGACTACCGGTGAGCTGAGGAGGGCTTGATGAAGCCAGAATACAGAGTTACACAAAATGCCTCGTAAATGTTTGTGGTAAGTGATGCGTGCTGCAGTTTTACAAGTTTAACATTGAAGAAAGGGCATCTCTTTTGCGTGCCTGAAAATTAACATTGTGTAAATACACTGATACATGTAGAAAATAATCAAACTCAGTTTGGTTCATGTAGGAATTATAGTGTTCTCCAGATTTTACAGACACATCTTCCTCAGATGGTTAAACAGCATGACTGACTTTTGTTGTGCTGCTGGAGAGGTGCAATGAGGTTCCTTGCCTTTAAAGGAGCACCAAATTACATGTACATATACAGTAAAACGTGTCTACAATGGCCAATCAGGCCAAATAAATATTGTGGACAATATAGACAGGTGGCTGCTATAGATAGGCTTTTACACACATGATTTTGTCCAGGGGAATCATTTAGTATAGTATTTACGATAGGCAGGATGGCTGCTACAGAGATTTGGCTGCTAAGACCGGTATGACTGTATGCAGGCACCTGTTCAGATCACAGAAGACTGGACATTTACTTACCTTTTTTTTGTCAAACATACTTTTATGTAATTCAACAGATCACAGACGGTTTGATTTTGCTGTAAATTATGGTAATACACAATTTCCAGAGACTTCAGTCCGGGTATACAGCTACCTAGACCTGATTGGGTTAAACTAATTATAGAAAGCTTCATTTTAACATTTTCCTAGTTGAACTTATGAAAAAAAACAGCAGGGAAAGATTTTAATTATGCTATTATGAACAATGGTATTGACTTTAATGCTTTGTGTTTTATCCTCATTTGTGGTCATCTAATGAAGATGTGGAAATATTTACAGTTTCTTACTTTTCCTTACCATAATGTAACTCAAAAAGGAGCAAACATAATATAATACTAAATACTACAAATACTACTACATACATGTAATACTAATACCAGCTGGATGATTTTTCCTCACCAAAATATACAAATGTCTGGTATATTGAAGCCAAATAAACCGTGTCAAATTTTTTAAAAACAATTTTAAATAGATGGATTATGTGACACACAGTACTTTAGTGCTTCATACTTTTATGGATAATTAACAAATGAACTCAATTTGTAAACTAAAATGCCAAGTTTGGTTATCATTTGTTTAAATCTCCAAACCTCAGTATTCCAGCTGCATTTACATGTACATGTACCTTGTACATGTATGAACAGTGTACTCATGTTCATGGTGGTGGTAGAGGTTTTCTCGTTTCACATCAAAGTCCATGCTCATGTTTTACTTGGCGTAAAACTGAAAGATGAAATTTTTCATTTGAGAAATCAATATCTCATACCGTCAAAAGTTCCATTAATGCATCAAACCAACATACAAACGTACAAGTAGGGTCACAAATGCACACATGTTCTCTAAAAGTAAGCTTCCAGAGCGTGAGTTCAGATTCTTCCTCAGAGCACACCAAAAGATCGGCTAGGCTAAGATTACTTGGAATTTTCTTTCAGAACACATAACTTGATTCTTAAACAGAACTACACCACGTTTTTATCAAATGAAATAAAATGCAAGACAAATATATTCCTAGAATGAGTGTATGCGTACCTGCAAGACACATGGAATATTATGTTGCACGTCGGGTTTGGCAATCTACAATGATGGCACGAATCAGAGTTACGTGAGACAGGGGTTTTTCATGACATTTTGCGACTGTATGTGCTTCCATGTATTTAATATGTTTAATCAGATAATTTAATAATAAAGTTTGGCAATCTGCTGTCAGTGACTTCTCAAAGGGTTGAATCAAAAGTCACATTGGAAGCACACGGCTTGTTTGAATCATTGGCCTGCTGATGATATTATGAAAATTTTGATTTTACATACACGTACCACAGACTTTTGAATTATGGGCTCGTCTTCTTATGTGTAATATCAGACAAGCTAATCTATTATTTATACGCACTGAAATAAGGTAGCTCATAGTAGGTAACAAAGTGACCGTATAATACCATGAATATTTGAAGAATGGATAGCTCCTGCCATCTAACATGATAGGTTGCATTACCTTCTTTGGTTAAATAGAATACTTTCACCTCACCCGACACCTGTATATTCCTGAATAAATGCTTCTTTTGCACACATGATTTATCATGTACAATTTTTATGTTTTATACATTCAAGTACATATGACCTTCATTCTGCACTTGCACTAATTGTGATAATTGTGGCTGTATTATTCAGTCTGGTGCTATAAATATGTAGGAAAAAGGGCCCTCAAACAGGTTGCTATGCCAATTTTTTTTTCTTATTGAATTTGTTTTATTTGATATGTTTTTGTTCTGTATAAAAAAAAAATGAATGGTATATATTTCAAAGTCTAAAGACATGAAAATGTCATTGTGAGGACAATTTTATATGTTCATGGTCAATATTATAGCATACTTTTAATTCTCTAACTGTTCACTGTGACTATCTACATTACAAATATATACTCTACTCCAAAAGCTTTGCCATCCTAATATTCATTTATTTATTTATTTCTACATCATTGAGCATGAAAAGTATACAATACAAACAAAGATACATAATCTTACATGCAAAAAACAAACATTTACACCCCACAAAAGTCTATCCACTTTCCACCAAATACATGTAACTTTGTTTTCATCCAATATCCCACACTGCTCAAATCATGGAAGTAATAAGAACTGCCCCACCCCACCCAAATGTTACATGTTTCTCAGTCACGTGGAAGTGTTATCACCCAATATGCCACAATGCTCAAGTAATGGAAGTTAGGAGTGATCAGTAGTGATCACCTTATCCACTAGTATATCGTACTTACCTACCGAATCCATAACTTATGCTATTCGCCCCTCGCGCGAATTGCCAACCGACAGAATCCCTCCAAAAACTAACTTGACAACCCCCTTTTCCGCCATGGAATGGCCCAACCCACCATGCTCCATTCCCCCAGAATGCACCTCCTCTCGTCGAGCGCCGGACGTTGGAGCGAAGGGGCAGGAAGGGCGGGCTTCGGTAGGTAAGTACGATATACTAGTGGATAAGGTGATCACTACTGATCACTCCTAATCCATGGCGTAATCGTACTTACCTACCGAATCCATAACTTATGCTAGAGTACCACGGAACAACTCCCGCTGGGGGGAGCGACAACAAGCGGAAAAGGGGGTCAATGCGACACGGCAGCACGTAGGGAAGAAGAACCAAACTGGGACTCCGCTGCCAACACATCCGTCAGATAGCAGGAAAAAATGTGTTAGGGGTAGCCCAGTAAGCTGCCTGCAAGATGTCCTTAAGGGGTGCCCCATTAAACAGGGCCCAGGAGGCGGCTATGCCCCGAGTGTCGTGGGCTCGGATAGGGTCTTGAGAAAGGGCCTCGTCACCTGCCGCTCAATAGCAGAGACGACCCGGCAAGATAAAGTGTCACTGTGAACTACAGTAAGGGGCGGCTGGGAAGAGATAACCACTCTGGACCGCAACGGATGTACTTGGTATGGTCTAAGTTCCATTATTGACCGGACACCGAAGTTTATTGTCATTCTCAGAAGAGAAGGATTGAAAGTACAGGAATATGTGTTGCAGCAATCCGAGCTAACCGATTGATTTTCATAACATAGGAGGCCTCTGATATCAAGCAGACAGCTGCCACTCGCCGTGATAAGCGCATTGATAGTACTCCGGCGTTGACAGGAATACAGCGACAAACCAGTAATAAGCCAGTTTTAGTAGACAAGTTCGAGAGAGAAGACTTGCCCGTGGGATTAAGGGCGGCTCGGCCAGGGCCCGCAGAACTGTAGCTAAACTCCGCGAGGGTAGCAAAGTTTAGGCGGAGTTCGTGTAAGGACAAAACCCAGAACCGTTTAGGCAAACTGAAGCATTGGCAACAGAATCTGTGGTTTTTATAATAAGTCATTTCATGGACAGCAGCTAAGCTGTAATGTCCAAGAAAAGAAGTGGAGGATGAGACATATATTTGCTGAAAAACTGGCATCCATCGTACGTGAAAAAATACGAGAGGGAACGAGATATCTCAGTGACTTCCAGGAAAAAACCTGTGTGAATTGTTAATCTGCTTACAGCAATTACACACAGGTAACCAAGCAGTATTTAAGTGGACATCAATTACGGTAACATACTTCAAGATTGGTAATAGCTGCCAGTAACTGTATGGGAGCGTTGACCAGAGACGGCCCAGTTTGCTCGACTTAACTACGAGTCGGACAAGTTGAAACATTCATAACCATCTGAGGCCATTTACGGTATTAAACGGACCTGAGGTTGAGTGCGTGGGGGAAGAGAAGTGAATCGAGTAACCAGATAAGTCGATGATTACCCCCACGGTTGTGGCTAGCTTAAAAGGTGTCGGGAAAGAGTAAACGATGAAGCTGGAGGACATTCATCGATCACCTGAGTTTCGACGTTATGGAAGGAGAGTATAGTAGCACAACTATTCCCGGGAAGATACCGCTCGCCGAAGTGGTACTCAGAAATAGACGGTTATAATCTTAGGTGAGCTACCTGTGTATAGTCCGTAGGTATTACCATGGCACCTATTAGTGGCACACAACATCAGTTCATCCCAGTATAGCTTCGGATACGAGCTGCAACAAGGAGTTACCGCATCCAACAACAGGAAACCCGCTTGGCTGCTATGGGGTACCTTGTACAGTGTACCGTGTGTGCTGAAGGGTATACACTACATGGATCCTTATGAATGGGACTACAAGACCAATTTGTAGTGCCAGATGGAGTTGATCGACGACAAAAATATTTGTCAGAAAATCTCAAAACTTACCTTTCTATAAGTCCATGAACAATTTCACTGCTAGGGCTGATATATTCATTTAAGTTTCCCTAGCTTCTGTCATCGAGTCGACTCCTCAACCACCGCTTTGAGTTGCATATATAGAGCATCATATCAGTACTTTCCAAAGTAAATCTCTCCGCCGATGGGTTGAGCTGTTTACAGTTCTGTACACGCTACAACGGAAATACACATTCCACTGTTCGTAATTTGTTTTATAGAGAGTAGAATGGACCATACAACCCGTGAGATGGGAGACAAGGTCCCCCGTGTGGGCAGGGTAGAACGTTCGGGAAGTGGCGTACGCCATTCGCCGTTCGGGAACGGAATTCGAACGGGCTGACACCGAGTCTCAGTCGTAAGCCGTCTGGGGGACGGAAAGGGTGGTAACGGGCTGACACCGAGTCTCAGTCGTAAGCCGTCTGGGGGCGTAAGACCTACTATGGCCGCTATTTAAGTGAGTCAATAAGCGAGCGTACTGACGTTCCGTGGTAACAACAAGGCTAGGCCGTTGCTAACACACTGAGCGGGGCGGAAAAACATCGGTGGGTCCTCCGCTAGGTAACGCTCGGAACGAATGTGTGAACGGGGTTGCCAACGAGATTGGCGACGGCGTTAAAAAACACTTTAACACACTCAGACGCGAATGTAAAGGGGGTAGCCTAGATTCGCGTAGGTGGGATTGCACACTTATCACGGGGAAGGAAATAACATTTTCTTTGGGACTACTTTTCCCCAACTCGGAGCATTCCCGGTACTCTGTTGTAATGAACCCTGTGGTAATTTACGAGGGCTCTTTTGTCATTTCGGGGCGAAATCGCCCCGAGGCACCGTGTCAGTCTTTTGGTCACTATAATCGGTTACCGGCATGTCGCACCAGTGGCACTAAAGGGAGTTAAGCGGGAAGATCCCAGTAACCCCTCTTAGTGCTCAGAATAGCATCCGCCTACATACGGTCAGAAACGGAGAGCTGGACTAGAGCCCAACGAGTTTGAGCGGGGTAAACCCGGCAAAACTATATTGGGCGTGTAAACCTGTTGGAACCCGCCCGTAATGCGAATGGGAGCCCTGTTTTGCATCGGCGGGGCATAACGAGAGAGCGGGGATGTCTTGACAGGAGAAAGACTCCGATCAGACCGGGTCGGCATCCCCAGGGCTGGTAAGTGGTGCAGGGGGATGCGCCCGGTTTCACCAAGGGGGGGACATTCGGATTGCCCCGTGCATTTCCTGTGGTGATAGGAACCCATTGCATTGTGAAACGGTTCCACGGATCCATAGCTAAGATGTATCCGCCCAAAACACGTCCGATACGGGTAGTGCGGATATCCCCGAAAACTCTGCCTGCTTGATCACGGGTAACGACACAGTCACCGTAATCGCGTCAGCAGGGAAATCCAAGGGAGTTGAGAGTGACCCGCGAAAGCGCGGGTACTCGTACTGTACGGGGGTCGCGAAATAAGCCCCGGAAAAACGGGTTGCGACAATTCTATGAGAACACGGGTCGATAAAAACCTGTGAAACGTGGGTCGAGAAAACCTGCC
>JZLH01S0103054.1:0-17047 GCA_001188425.1 Eucidaris tribuloides
TTGGACCAAGGATGGACCACTGGGCAAGGATGAATTGATTAGATTTTGGGACAAATCCGTCAAGGGTCAAAGGTCAAAAGTCAATGAACTTTGACCCAAAATGCCATTTTCTGCCTATAACTCCAGTTAGGAGTGCTCACTGTTGATATAATTTGGTGGTTAGGTTAAGTAACAAAAGACAAATATTTTGGTAGAGTTGCAGGGGTCAAAGGTCAAGGTCAAGGGTCAAAGGTCAATGAACTTTGTCCCAAAATGCCATTTTCTGCCTTTAACTCCAGTTAGGAGTGTTCACTTTTGATATGATTTAGTGGTTAGGTTAAGAAACAAAAGAAAAATATTTTGGTAGAGTCACAGGGGTCAAAGGTCAGGGTCAAAGGTCAATGAACTTTGTCCGAAAATGTCATTTTCGACCTATAACTCCAGTTAGGAGTGCTCACAGTTGTTATAATTTGGTGGTTAGGTTAAGAAACAAAAGTACAAATATTTTGGTAGAGTCACATTGGCCAAAGGTCAATGCTCTTTGTCCCAAAATGTAACTTTCAGCCTATAACTCCAGTTAGGAAATTGCTGTTAATATAATTTAGTGGTTAGGTTAAGAAACAAAATACAAATATTTGGTAGAGTCAAAGGGGTCAAAGATTATAGTCAAAGGTCAATAAGCTTTGTCCCAAAAAGTCATTTTCTGCCTACATGTATAACTTTAGATAGGAGTGTTCACTATTGCTGTAATTTGACAGGTGTAAAAATAAAAGGCAAATATTTTGGTAGAGTCATAGGGGACCAAGGTCTAGGGTCAAAGGTCATTGAACTTTGTCCCAAAATGCCATTTTCAGCCTATAAAATCAGTTACGAGTGCTGACTGTTGATATAATTTGGTGGTTAGGTAAGAAACAAAGAAAATATTTTGGTAGAGTCACAGTGGTCAAAGGTCAAGGTGATGAGTACATCTGTAAAAAAAAAGACAAATAATTTCATGCAGATGAATAGGTGGTTTGTTGTGAAAGGTTATATTTAGTATTTGATCTATTGAAGGTCATTTGTCAGTAAACTGTTCCCATCATCTTTACAGTTACTTGGTTCCTTGAAAGTCGATAGCAATCATACTATGAGCCACTTTTATGTGCTGGGCGGAGGCATACCCATTGACTGCGCGCAGTCGAACTTTTCTCGTTTCTTTTTCTTTTCTTAACTTTTATTTTTCTCCTCCTCCTCCTCCTCCTTTTTAATTCTTGTTTCTTTTCCTTCCTTTTTATTTTTTTGTTAATTCGTCTTCCCTTTTTTGTTCTTCTTTTCTTGTTCCCCCGTCCCCTTCCTGAGTTTATAGACTAGTCCAAGAAATAAAAACTAGCTTTTAATAAGGTAATCACTAGAAATAAAATATGTTATTGTGTTCAATTCAGGTAAGTACTGTGAAAAGTAACCCCCCCCCCCCCCCCGGCTGACTTTACTACCACTGTGGTGTATAGGCCTATACACAAAAAGTGTTCATAGAGTACACATTGCATTGTATAGTTTGTATGATTTTTATTTATTTTTCTATCAAATTGGCACTCCAGAATGGCTTCCTATACTCCCTTAAAATGCTAAAACCCAGGAGCTTCTGGGGGCACTGCCCCCTGCACCCCGCCAGGGGCCCTAAGGTGGGCCCCTGGATCCCCACCGTACGTTGCGAAAGCTGCGTTCGCTTCACTCACAGTCACTACGCTTCGCCTTCAATAATTTACTTTCAGATATTTTTAAAGAGAGCCATTCTCATGCCTGTTTAATGTTGTGTTTTCAAGAAATGGTCTACATTTCTTGAAATTACATTAATTTCTGGATAACCTTTAATTTAATGGTACTAAAAGATATTATCTTGTATACTGCTTCCCCCCTTCACAGTCTGTGTGGCAAGACTACAGTTTACGAGTTTGATGCACTCGTGCCGGAATGGATCAAACTGGGAGCAACATACATCGGTGGATGTTGTGGGACGGACGCCTTGCATATTGCACATCTCAGCAAGCTGGTTCATCAAAATAGTCTAACGGCAGACTGAAGACCGAATGTAATGTACCTGTAATAAGCCAGTTCGTAATTACAATTTGCGCATGGTTCAGGAGACATTTGAAAACTGGATAGGTCAGCTTTAAAAGAGAATACACATAACTGGTTGATACTTCAAGAACAACAACATTTAATATCAACTGCTTTCAAACCTTCTGTGAACAGATGGTATTCTAAAAAAAAATGTCACTATAGTACAGGAGAGAGTACCGGTAGTTGAAAACAACGGAACACTTCGTTTTGGACATATCTGTTACACAAATCCCCACTGCTGACAAAGTATTAACACAGAAATCTATATGTGGGACTATGTTAATTGTTGCCATACACACTGCAGCAACGGAGTCTACTCCGTCGGGTACTCAAACTGCCAATTCCTCAACTTTTTATTGCATATGAAGTGAATTAGTCCCACATTATAATGCAAATGTAATTTACTCTCAGCTGGAAAATATGGAAATGTGAAATTTTGATGAAAGATTTTCTATCATCAACCAGTACTGTGGATTCTCTTTAAAACCTATGTGAGAAATCATGAATACATGAGATATGCATTCACTCCATTCAGGAATGTGACAGGTGAAAGTATTCTTTTCAACGAAATGTAACCAAAGCAATTAGTGCATGCAGAATGGTTGCTACCAGATGCCGTAATTGAAGAGCTATAAACTCTTCAAAGATGTGGTATTATGGGGTCATATATTCAGTCTGCCAACTACGAACTGGCTTATTCTGAGTGAAAGTACTAATAGGTATTACACATATGTACAGGTAATTTTATGGGATTGCTTGAATTTAAGATCATTTCAGAAGAGCTGATTTAAATGCTGCCATTACTTAACTCATATGCTGCATGGATGAATCCCCAGTAAAGCATAGCAAAGAGCTGATGTTGGTGCTGTCAACTAATGTAATATTTGCCTGTTGGCAAAATTATGGATTTGCAAGTGGGAGGGATTTTACCCTCAAAGTGTTACTAGTTGGGGGTAATTCCAACACAATCCTAATTTATTTTTGTGCCCATCCAACCAACTGTCACCCCCCAAAAAAATACTGCTAGTATTGTTTTGTTGTACATTTTGTTAGTTCTTCACCAAAATGGTGTGTATGTGCATCTGTTAAAATCTGACAGGACTTATGGAAGTGCCCTTACTATGTTAACTTACAGAGACTAAGAAGAAGTTGTTGGTGTTATAATTTGTTACATTCAATTTTCAACTGAGTTGAGAAGAACAAAGGGTTAGTGAAATTGGTTAATTATTTTGTATATGATAAGGATACACAATAAAAAAATGCTTTCTTGTAGTTAATTGTGTTGCTTACCGGCAAAATTACCGTCATTGGCCCAGGCCTTTAACTGGTCCTACTTTTCCTACTTTTTGTGAAGATCCTAATTATCCTATTTTCCCCCTAGCAATCCTTATTTTCCTACTTTTTCCTACTTTTTTTTGTCAGAAAATAAGTTAAATAGGTTTAATATTTCTTTGGAGTTGAGTAGTCTTTACAGGTTGTTGATGAAAGTAGTGTAAATACCATCATCACCAGTTTGTAAAGGGAAATTTGTTTCCACAGATTTCCACTTTTTCGCCAATCATAGAATTTTTCCCGGAAGGTCTCCGTTTTCTTCGGGTTTACTTCTCCAAACACTACTCATAAATATCCTACTTTGGTGGATCCTACTTTTATGGATCCTACTTTTCTCCTTCTTTTTACAGAAGTTTGCTCCTAATATTCTCCTACTTTTTTTAACCAAGCAGAGATGAAGACCTGTTAGCCATGCTGACCAAAGTGGCCAATATGTTGTCTTTGGCGATGCCGCGGCCACACTTTCAGACATCAGTGATGAGGTCGGGCTGTCGATGCCGCCATCAATGCCGTAGATGGCCTCATCTCCCATGAACGTCAGTAACATCTCCTCCACCGATGACAGAGTTGGTGGTAGAGGCCCTCCACCGGTCTTCTCTACCTCTCTCCGCCTTTGAAAAGCCTTCCTTTTTGCTTCGCATTTTTGCTGGGCGAACTTCCGACGGACATCATCCGCTTGTCGGATGGTGCCGGGAACAGTGCTGACCGACATTGCGATGCTACTCCATGCTCTCTGCTCATTGTGAAAGTCAGAGTTGGAGACACCGCAGAAAGAATCGTTTCTTTCCTTGCCAAACATTCCTGCACTAAAATCTCAACTTCTTCCTGGCTGAAATTACTATGTCTTTGGATAAACGAAGCCATATTGTTCGAGTATTATTTGGTATAATACTTTGTTATATTTATGCGTGCAATATGTTTCCGATCACGCAGTACATGAAAAATCTAAATACGATATGCCATGATGGCACACGTGTAGTGTCATATCCAAATTAACTTTTATTTTAACAATCGATGGGATTGGCTATTAGAAAAATGTAATCCTTTCTTTTATTGGACAATACTCAATTGATGGGCGTGTTGCTGGGTGTGTCGTGTTAGCCTAAAATCATTGTAAAATGATAATTGAGAATACAGTTACAATTGATTTTACGATGATTTAAAATTCTGTTTTGGGATCAGAGTTACAACAATTCATTAGAATACAGCCCCAAGGGGTGTATTCTGAAATTTGCCCAGAGTAGAAGTCCTGTCTTTCCGCCGTCATTGTTCGTAGGGCTTATTTCGTTTTCTTCGGCTGGCCAGGGTTTATGTCGTGATCAATGCAAAATTTCTTGATATTGGCAGAGGATGCCCCGCTTTCTTCCTCCAATTCCTGCAGTCTGAAGACTATGTCCCCATAGCTCACCCCGAGCTCAACCCACCTCTTAATTTCTTCGGAATGTTTTTGCAGGGTCTTAGCGTTTTATCCCAACAGTATATTACAATTTTTCGGGGGTGATTTCCATTATGCATATGATGTATATTAGCTGTCATCTTTCTTGTTGATTAAAGCGTGCAATGCATCAAACAAAAATGTCTTACAGTACTTTTTCAAGGTAATCAATTGTGTCTGGTAAAATTGAATTCCCATTTAGCAAGTAGATAGCTTCTACCAAAAGTAAATGATGTTGAAAGTACACATCAACAAGTAAACCGGATAATACTGGCAATGAATAATGCTCTAAATTCTGATGCTTTCCAAGACTTAAAGTTCTCTTTTATACTCCCAGGCACTCTTGAAATGAAATTGGTTGGCTTTATTTTTGAAAGTTAGAGGTCAACTGCATCTACCCCATGTGATATAGCATTAGGTTCTCTTGACTGGCTGCCGATAAACCACAGGATTAACAACCTCTGTACTATTCCAAGTAAAACCTGATGTATCCAGTCAGCAGTACCGTGTATTATATCTGGCATATATACATAAAACTATGAAGGCTCGTTAATTCCAACGACATTCTGTTACTGTGAAAGGTGTCTTCAGCTGCTTGCACAGTCTGTGCATGTGTTCTTTTCGGACCATCAAAATTTTGCCCATCAACAGGAAATTTTCTAGCATGGCCATTACCCACTGCTATAACCTCTCGTGGTTGTACATGTAGCATCTCGGGCATACAGGCATATCACACATCCCACACAAATGTTTTATTTTAACTCCACATAATGGCCCAAAGTCAAGAACAACATCACACAGGTATAGCAACTGATGTATATTAGCTGCCATGTGTCTTGTTGAGTACAGCATGCCATGCATCAAACAAAAATGTCATAGTACTTTTTACAGTGATCAGTTGTATCTGGTGAATTGAATCCCCATTTAGCAAGTAGATAGCTTTGACCAAAAGCAAATGTTGTTGAAAGTACACATCAGCAAGTAAACCAGATAATACTGGCAATGAATGATATAGCAACCATGCTCTACATTCTGATGCCTTCTAATACTTGACGTGTATCTTTTATGCTTCTAGGCATTCTTGAAATGAAATTGGGTGGCTTGATTGTAAGAAGTTTCAGGTCTACTTCATCGACGGCATGGGACACCTCTTTATCTATCTTCCTCAGTCAGCCAGGGTTTGTATCCCGATATAGGCAGAATTTCTTGGTATTGGCAGAGGATGCTCCTCTTTCTTCCTCCAATGCTTGCAGTCTGAAGACTATGTCCACATAGCTCACCCCGAGCTCAACCCACTTCTTAATTTCTTCGGAATGTTCTTGCAGGGTCTTAGCGTTTTATCCAAACAGTACATTACAATTTTTCGGTGGTGATTTCCATTTTACAAATGATGTACCAATGGCCAAAATGATGGTGCTTTGTTTTGGAAAGTTAATTAAAGTGAATGTACTTTTATTATTTTGATCTGCTGCATTTATTTCTTAAATGAATAATTCAAATTTGCTCCTGCAGTCTTGAGATAGTCTAATTTATTGGAACTGATGAAGACTCGAGTTGCTCAGAGCCCGGAGTATAGCTTCTTCTTGAAATCTGTTAAAAATTCTGTTCTTGAAATCCTATTCCGCATATACATTTTCTTCTCCTTGAAAACTATATGATAATAATAAGTATTCAGGTATCTAAGGAGGTGTTGCATAATGGTATACATGAAATGACTTAATGGAACAAAAATATCCAGTTACCGGTTTCACATTTTATATGCTTTTAACACTTGACGAAGTGCACTATCCAGTAAGAACAGTTCACGGGGGATCGACTTTTTCTCATTGACATGCCGGATGGTGGCTTTGTATACAAGCCGTTTCTCTCCAGGGTGAGAAGCTGTACATCGCGTCATATATGAAGAGTTAGTCCACCGTGCAGAAGAATATAAAGATCGTCAACCAACAAGTTACATCTGTCTTCCCACTCGTGCTTTTCCTCCTCTTCCTCCTCAACTTTCTCCTCCATTACCACATTCTGCTTCTCTTCCTCTTCCTCCTCGACATTCTCGTCGACTTCCTCGTCAACTTTCTCGTCAACTTTCTCGTCGACTTTTTCGTCAACTTTCTCCTCCATCATCACATCCTGCTCCTCATCCATCTTCACGTTCATTTCTTCCTTCTTCTCTTCCTCCTCGACTACCTCCTTTTCCTTCTCCATCTGCATCTCCTCCTCCTCTTTCTTTTCTTTTGCAATCTCCACCTCCTTCACCTCCTCCTTCACCTCCTTCCTCTGCTTCTCCCTCTCTTCCACGTCCACCTCCGAGAACAGAAAGAGCAACCCCATACGTAAGAACATGTTTTTTATTGACTCTTCATGACCACCAGTTTTCATTTTGCAGCTTTTCAATTCACAATTTATCCCATTGTAAAACACCACCCTTTCCTCAATGGCAAAATCACGACAAATAGGGTACCATCTTAACGAAAATAATAAATAATCTTTCTGATGGCATTGTTACTGCCAAGTGAAGGGAGAAATAATTGATCATACTCGGATAAAAAACTGTTTTTAGGGGTTTACATGGGAATTATTTTAACTTGGATGGAACTCATCTAATAATTCTTTACCTAATTTGAGGGTATGCCCAGTCATGAAACAGCAATAATCTCTTTCTCTAGAGTGGTTGGCCTTTCAATTTTTTTCCAAGGCTTCTTGATCATTAGATCAGTCCTGTTAGCTAAGGGATGAGAAAAACAAAACAGATTTATTAAAATAATGTTCATTGCTAATCAAACGACATGGAAACACGAAACAGAAAGTAAAAGATAACAATGTAGATGCAGTGTAAGTTTCATACTTTTGGTTATATAAGAAAGTAATTCATATGTTTGTTTGCCACCATTGTTGGACAGATTTCTCCGAAGCACTTGCATCTGAGTTCCACATATTGGTGAGTGTGAACTTTGTTTCTTTAGATTCTTGGAGAATGTTGATGATTTTCGCCATTGTCATGTCAATCATGACGGCTCATTCTGGTATTTATCTTCATGTAGGATGAGAAGTTTGGCTTTGCTTAACGTTTTCAGAACTGTCTGATGTTCCCTTTAGAAGTGCCAACAGATAGTCCCGGTTGCTTAAATTTCTGCGGCATCAATGCTTGCTTGCACTCTGAGCAGGAGATATAAAGTTCACCAAGACCGTGGCTCTGTTTCATGTGCCAGTAAATTCATCTCTGATCTTGTTGTAATTTCGTCCAATTAATGAAGAAATGCATTACCTTGAATAGATAAATCAAGATGATTTATAAAGAAGTAAATTTTTTAAATTTCTTAAACAGTTGTGATTTTTAGTAGAATCTTACCTGAAATGGCTCTAGTGTTCGTGTCACTCTGTCTTACGCCATTGTTTATAACCAACACTGCACAGCAATATCAAGGCGCTTGAAACCTCCATTCAGATAATCATCAAAACTGATTACAAATTCATGTTGCCTGTTAGCTTTCCAATAATTCAAGGAAGAAAAACACAAACCTGACATGCTGCAGAGAGCTGAACTTTGTCTATTTAGATTCTTGGAGAATGTGGACGATTTCTCCAATGTCGTGTCAATCTTGTTAGCTCATTCTGGTATTTCTCTCCACGTTGGATGAGAATTTTGACTTCACTAATATCGTTGTTAGAACTGCCTGATGTCAGATCTTGTTCTCTTAAGAAGTGCCTATAGATAATCCCAGTCGCTTAAATTTCCGTGGCAACAACACTTGCGTACATTCCGACCAGGAGATATAAAGTTCACCAAGACCGTGGCTCTGTATCATGTGCCAGTAAATTGATTTGTCTATGATTTTTGTCGCAATTTGGTCCAATTAATACAGAAATGAATTATCTTGAATAAATAAATTAAGATGATGTCTAACTAAATTATTTAAATTTATTTAACAATTGTGATTTTTAGTAGAATCTTTCCTGAAATGGCTCTAGTGTTCTTGTCACGCTGTCTACAACTGCCCAGTGTTCATCTTTAAGTTGCAACGTCATCGCGTCGTGATGATTTGTGAGCACCGTTCATCCGTCAGGACTCTGGTTATTACCCATCTTTGTTCCTTTACGTGAGCCAGCATCTCATAGATGGGGTTCCATCACGTTTTGTTGACTGAAGCAGTTTGTGCTTCGGCAAGTTCATGTTCTCTTGATTGGTAACAAGGGCTTGTGAGGCCACCGTCGAATGCTTGAAATGTCCAACAATCTGCCCAACTGCCCGACAACCGTTTGGAGCTGATTACTAGAGTTCACGTCTGCGTTTACACACAGCTGAAATGTGTGTGCCGCATTGACAGCCTGTCCCATGTTACGGGCGTTAACTGCGTTGTCATGAACGATGCAACACACTTTCCCTTCTATCTCCCATTCCTACACAATCCTTTGAAGTTGAGTTTGAAGGGCAGGTGCAGTATGCCGTTGCGGGAGTCGCGCTTCACTTCATCATCGTTCTCAGTGATGCTGGCAACTTTGCTCGTATCAAGGACGAACGAACCCTTCTCCCACGACGAGTTGATACCATGCGCAGTTACTGTCCTATACCCATGCTGTCCCATGCTTGTCCAGCAATCGGTTGTGATGACTACCTTGTCGCAGTTTTGACGTGAGCTTGCTCGCGATGGTATCGTTCTTGGAGGAGATGTAGTACAGTCTCCCTTGCAAGCACGATGTACTCGGGCTAGATAGAGGCATACTCGACATCTGCGGCGGCTTTCACCCAGACTTTCCAGCGTGTGTTCAGGAGGGCGTGGTCGCTCCTCAACCTCCCCAAGGACGGTCTTGATCTTTCTCCTGACAGCTGTTGTAAACCCTGTGGTAGATTGTTGTGCGATGGAGGGCTTCGTCAACGCTTTTGCTAAATTCCAACCAAATTCAAAGGAATTTATTTTCCGTGGATCTTTGGCTTCATTCATGACTAGTTGAAGCATTGATGCGGCAGGTGTCAAGGACATAAGAAAATGCCACCATCGTCCGACGATTAGACTTTGGTTTGCACGTGTAACTCTATCGCCCTTTGATCTATGATATCCGTTCCTGCCTTGGTGAAGTCATAGAGTTTATACATTGCTAGCTTTTGTTTTCCATCGTCTCTTGTCACACCAAGTAGGGGATTCATTGTGGTGAGCACTAGAACATTCTTTGCCCCTGAGCTCTTTGTTTTCACGACATACAAATAGAGAGTGAGGTCCTCACTGATGAACGACGAGTTGATACCATGCGCAGTTACTGTCATATACCCATGCTGTCCCATGCTCGTCCAGCAATCAGTTGTGATGGCCACCTGATCACAATCTTAAAGTGAGCTTGCTCGTGATGGTATCATTCTTGGAGGAGATGGAGTACGGTCTCCCTCGCCAGCACAATGTACTCTGGCTCGATAAACTTCATGAGGTCACGAAAACCCTCTTCCTCCACGAAGCTTACTGGAAGTCCATCGACCGCGATAATGTCCAAGATAGTTCAGAGATTTGTTGACTTCTCAGTTGGTTGCGTTTTCTTACAAAGGCTGTAATTCTCTTCTAGCGGTCATCACCTTTGCGACTTTCTGGCTGATGGTTCCGGATATGCGTGAGCATGCTCCCTGTCGACCTTCCTTGAAGGCTAGGACGCGGTAGCATATCGTGCATTTCACGGTCGTATCGGAAGTCTTCCTTGCTAGGCATCTTTGATTAGCATGTGGATGTGTCCACAAATCTGTTCAGAATTTTACTAAGAGTTCTTGCTGTCTGAAATTGGCAAGTAAATTTCTTGTTTCTGCTCCAACAATGTTTGAATTTTCTTACTGTGATTTAGGGATCACCTAGTGCTGGGATATCATCGTCATTTGGTTCATTCACAATACAATTTTGTGTACTGCTTGCATTTTATTTCTTACCATGGAAACCTTGGGCTTGGGAATTTTGAATAGGATACTGTCATGTAACCTCATAACTCTAGATTTGGTTATCCCACTGACTGTAGCGAAAAAGTATTTCAAGACAACGAATCTGGAGTTGTGGTATTCTTAAATCACGCTCAAGATAAGCTATCTTATTAAAGTCAATATAAATGCCATTCAGAAATAAGGCTATGCATGAAACAAATAGACATATTGTAAGAATTTCTTGTTGATTTAAGTTACAGTCTTGCAGTTTAAATAATACGGGTAGCATCCATGGCATGGCATTGTCCTTAAATATCTTAAGATTACTGGCATACGTTAGTTTACATGTTTCCAGGTTTACCAGAACGTCTGCAGTACGGGCGGCCAATTGCTCTTTTCTGGAAGATGTGAGCTGCATGTTCTTTTTGGAACTTCTCATGCTCTTCCTGAAGGAAAGTAAGACAAAATTGATATGTGTTAAGAAGTTATTTGATTGTAATTATTTCTAATCACTGGCTCAAGAAAATGTGTAACTATACGGTAGTCGAAGTGAACAATTTTGTTCTATTTGTAACACTTCAGGGTTGATAGTATACATAGTTGTTATGGACAAACATAATTATACCTGTTGTTGTCCAGGGCCCCATCTTATAAAGAATTACAATCAATTTTACGATTGATATCAAGTGTAATTCAATGACTAAGAGTATACTAAGCAAATTTACAATCAATTGTAACTCTGTATAAGACAGGGTCTAGTTCACTTTAAATAGCAGAAATTAATTTATTTACCTTCAGAACTCTCTCTGAGTATTCCTGGCATACTCGTCGAGAAGTTGGTTATCAACAGCCTGTCAATAGAAACCAATTGAAGTCAGACACAAACTAAGTAACTTGATATTGCATCAAATAAATCTATGAAAGAAAATAACTCAGCATTGCATCCAAAAATGCACTTCCCTAAGGACATAATATTATTACTTTTTATATTCATTGGGGAAGAATGGTTGTCAGAAAATGGGGTAAAAATATCTTCCAGTCTGGTTTATATTACTACTACTATTACAACAACAACAACAACTCAATTACACTGACGTCAATGACGTCCAGTCCGATAACCCTTCCATAATCTGGGAGGCATACTTGGCCACACACCTTGCTTTGACGTCTGATGGCATTATCAACGATGACTAATTCACTGTAAAAGTTACAGATCTTGGACTACAAAACGAAACAATACAACTTATTCAAAAATTGTGCGATGAACACTTGTAAAGAGGTAGCAGTTTAGTGTACATCTGTACATCCCTTGAAAATATAATTTTTGCCTATCAAGGTTGCAGTCTTGCTGTTTCGATAACACGGGTAGCATCCATGGCATGTTATTGTCCTTAAAAATCCGTGCTGACACCTCCTGTCGCCACCTGTCAAAGGTGTCCTCCGACAAACGAATCCGTTTTCGACTTTTCACTTTGCAGGCGTCTCTTCCGCCCTTCCTTTCCTCATATTTTTTTCGATAGCTCCGACTTTGTGACTTTTCAGAACTGCGATCCATCATTAACAGTGCAGGGGGTGCAGCACTTCAACAAACAGCGCTAGCCCGAGCTAGCGTGTTTCAAGGTTTACCAGAATGTCTGCAGTAAGGGTGGCTGATTTAGACGGAAGATTCTTCTCAATCTGTGAAAACACTTGCCACATGGACCTCATGTCCCATGTTGCCTGTTGATGGAGGGCAGGGTCACAAAAGTTCACCAGAAAGTGGAAAACTTTAGTTCCAGGAGACCAGCTTTAATTAACGATTAAACAGATATTCCGGTTTGATCCAGCAATGTTAATGCGTGCTTAAATGTGAAGGGGTAGTCAAACCGATTATTCTGGGAAAGTTCTGTGACTAGTTGGTCAAGGGTTATGCTCCCAGAACATCGCTTCCCTGCAGGAGGGGAATCTGGTAGCTGTGTATATACATGAAGGGGAAATTGCTCGTTTTCATGTAAATCTTGCAGCAAGATGATAGGCAGGTTTATGCCTGTCACCGCATTGCTAGCCTGCAAACTATCAGAAAATTGAAACACATGTGTAATTCGCTTTTGTTGAATTTTGACATTTTCCAGCTCGATACCAAGAACACCTTGATGTTGTAAGGTTACGCTGGTCATTTGATATCCCTTTCCAAGACTTATATACAAAAAGTTGTTGGAAGGCATCACTGGTCTCCCCTTCCCCCTCCAATTTTTCTCTTTATCCCAAATATTGCTTGACATTATTTCGCCTACTAGCATGAAGCCTTAACACAGCTTGGGTTTTTTTCTTTAGACACATGTGTAGTATTTGCAATTTGGGTGGACAAATTGTGGATTGTAGGCAGAACAGCAGCCACAACTGCCTTCATGATGTCGCCAACCAGCTCTTTGCTGGAATCACGAGTAGCAGCAGCACTGCCCTTTGCACGTGGACGATCTGGAATGAGCACCATGGCTCTAGCATATCAACATCCATCTTCCATGGGGAGAGCTTGAAACTTGTTAGATACATGAAAGGATTGTCTGTACAATAACTCAGGGAAAACACTTAACACTGGCATCAACCCCACATTCTGACTATGATAAATTGTCCTCCAAATCTTGAAGAAAAAGCTGAGAAGAGTTTGTTCCTCTGGTCTGAATCTATTGCAGACTTATACTTTTTGAAGTTCTGATACAATTTCATTTCCAGAATATACTGCCCCATGAACATTTTCCACTTCTCCTGGAAAGCGTTCATGCATTTTGGTTAGTTCTTCCTTTATTTATTCGCGCTGGATGCTCTTAACATGTCTGGTGGTCAGACGTTCGTTCTCTTGGAACCAAATTTCTATCAGACTTTTGTCCTCTCTACACCAATCATCTCCAGTACAAGAACAAGATCTTGCACAGATGTCACAACACCAGTGCTTTGGGGTGACATCCTGCACCCCGTCCCCGTCCCCGTCCCAACAGGATTTTTCGTCTACATGTAGAAGCATTTGAACAGTACTCCTTCATTTTGTGTTCTTTTTTTTATTTGGGACATTCTTGGTTAGAACGAGAACAGCATGGCTTTGTTGCCCATCACGCCCAGCTTGTCCAGCTGCCTGACAGAGGTCATCAAGGTTGGTTAGGGATCCATAATATATGACCTGATGAGTCTCCTTCACATCTCCCATCCCAAACCTGACAGTGGAGATTAAACCTCTGATCTTCCCACGCTGATAACTCGGGGAGGTCACAGTATTAGTCAAAATAATACTAGAACAGCTAATTTACACTTAGCAGGCAGACTTACCACTGAATTTGATCACAGTAGCCGATAAACTGGTCACCTTGCCCTTCTTGCGCACAAGGTGTACAACATCGGAGTCAAAATTAAAAATGTCTGCATTGAGTTTGTGACGTCATGTTTTGGGGTATTCCATTTCATTGACTTCAATGACGTCCAGTCCGATAACCCTTCCATAATCGAGGAGAGCATACTTGGCCGCTCACCTTGGTTCGACGTCAGACGGCATTATCAATGATGATTAATTCACTGTAAAAGTTACAGATCTTGGACTAAAAAAGGAACAATACGACTTATTCAAAAGTTGCGTGATGAATACCGGTACATGCCAACGTTAGCAGTTTAGTGTGCATGTGTATATCGGTTTGAGTGGAAACTGTCATTGCCAATTTGCAACAAGAAAAATTATTTAGAAATTAATATCAATTATAAAATCATCATCATCTTTATATCAACAACCATTCCAAATGCTGTAGTGGTTATCAGCATCTGGTAACTCATTCCCTTTATAGTATGCATTCAAAAGGAATGAAGAAGATGTATTTTCACAGTATTCTTTCATTTTGGGGTCTTTTCTTATTTGACATTCTTGGTTAGAACAAGGACAGCATTGGTGTGTTGCCCATCACGACCAGCTCATCCAGAAGCCTGACAGAGGTCATCAAGGTTGGTTAGGGATCCATAATATATGACTTCAGGTATCCCCTTCACATCGACTCCCATCCCAAACGCAACGGTGGAGATTAATGCCCCGATTTTCCCATATGGATTACTTTAATAGGGAGGCCACAATAGCGGACTTTACGGTATCCTCTGTACCAGCATGGTACATGGCCACTTGATCCATGCAATTGAGAGGCTGAAGTACTGAAAAAAAACTGCCTGTACAACATTTGTACTGTCCGTCTCTGTTCACAAAAAAATTATTTTGCATGGAGCATTTTCTTTCTCCTCTGTGATGAGATTGCATAACCACTCAAATTTATCCCTCTCTTTCTTCATTGAGTTGATGATGCTGTACCTTATGCTTGGCACATTTGGCTTCTGGACAACAGCTGCGACATTGTCTAACCCCAAGCTCTTCTCGACTACGCGACGGGTTACATTCGTAGCCATTGCTGTCAACACACTGAAGGGTATATGGCTGCCTGGCTGGGAAGACACAAAGGAAGTTCCCCAGTCTGGCTATACATGTAGCTTGCACGAAAGGCTTCAACATTCTTCCCACGGTATTCCTAAGGAGACAAAAGAATAAGAAATGAAATACAATAGGTGCAGATGATGCAATGTGCATGTCCCCACCGAAAACCCACATGTGTACAATCTGTTTAAAATTTGTTGTTTCACTTTGACATTTTGCTTGTAAAATCCTGACCCCACAACTCCAGTTTTTAGCAGACCAGAGTGTAAGCAAAAGGCTCTTAAAAATTGTATGATGCTGAAAGGTATAAATAACTTTGGTCATGACAATAGAAGCAAACAGTTAGTAGCACAGGGCCAGATGTTTCTCTTTGTTAGAAATTACTGATCTGATTGAACAGTATCAGCTGTCTCCTGCAGAATCGAAGATCTTTGGAATTCTCATTTGTGTTCCATCCTTCAGCTGTAATTCCAATTTACATTTTAATTGTTTGACACTTTTGAATACAACATAGCCTGCCCGTGTTTCTCAATGCATTCTCTTCAAACTTGGTCCGAGTAATTCTAGTAGATTCCATTTGTGAAGCCTAAACCTTGTCAGGCAAGATGGTTAGTCTTTTGTACAAAATTCTCGCAAACATCTGCAAAAACAAGTTCGGGACATTTGACAAACCACTTTAAATCTGAAAGGTCTTCTCAAGTGTTTGTCTTAATGGCATTGAAATCCTTATCTGGAAGAATGTGGAATAAATCGCTTTTCTTCTACAAGTTTCTATGGAGTACTTGCCGGCTGCTTTTAGTGTTGGCCATAAAAAATGTTAGGTAGTGAAGTGGACGAAGGCACTGGCTATTTGTTCTGAACTACACACAACAAAAAAAGTAACTACCCCCTTTTTCAAACAACCGTAACTTTTTAACAAATTTTTAACGAATTTCAGCAAAATTATTTGGCAGGAGTATTCCTACACTTATTGACTTACACCTGTGTGAAAGTGTAAATGATCCGTCCAGCCATGCATGAGTGAGCATGCATTTAAGGCAAAAATGTCACTTTTCAAAAGTCACAGCAGTCATCTCTTATGCCAAAATATTGGTAAATAATGGCATTTTTTGCTTTGTTCATAAAATGTGCTCATTCAACCTTGACACGATTACAAATTCTTACGTTCGTACATGTAAAAATATGTTTTGCTGAAAAATACTAGATTTTAATTTTTTTTAATAAACTTAATGGATTTTACAATTTCAAAATTGAGAAATGTGGAAATTTTTATATTGAGCTCATTGAAGCTTGAAATATGCGAAAAGCACCAGGGGAAGTGTAAGGGGGTCAATCGATAGATGACTAACATAAATAGTGCTCAATCATTCACCAGAAACAAAATTTGTCAAAATCCTGCATCACAAATTCCCCAAAATGATCCGTGTGACTTTTGAAAAGTGACATTTTTGCCTTTAATGCATGCTCACTCATGCATGGCTTGACGGATGAAGCACATTTACATACATAAGTTTGTCAATGCATGTAGGAATACTCCTGCCAAATTATTTTGCTAAACTTATTTCGTTAAAAAGTTATGGTAGTTTGAAAAAGGGGGTAGTTACTTTTTGTTGTTGTTTTATAGCACCTTTATACTGTTCAGCGAAGCCCTTCACCACAGGCGAGTTTTCAAATGTTGTGTCACAGAATATTTCCTGTATCTGTCTGAGCACGAATACGTTCTTGGTTAATTCAGGAATATACGAGCATGATTTGTCCTCAGGGAGCTCACAGGGACGAAAGTGTCGAGTACGTTGGTTAAATATGCACCTTCACCTAATTTCCCCCGAACATGTCTTGCTCACAGGACGATCAAGGTATTTGTTGTGATCTATGGTGG
>JZLH01S0103062.1:4581-19025 GCA_001188425.1 Eucidaris tribuloides
CCTCATAATACATACTTTACCCAAGTTACATGACAATCCGACCAGCCGTTCTCAAGTTATCGTGGTAACGAGCCCAAATCAGACATTTCCAGGCCCAGTGACCTTTGACCTTTGAGCTCCAAAATCTAATCAGTTCATTGGTGGCTCATAATATATACTTCGTCCAAGTTACATGAAAATTCAACTGGGCGTTCTCAAGTTATCGCGGTAACGAGCCCAAATCAGACATATTTTAGGTCTGGTGACCTTTGACCTTTGACCTTTCAGCTCCAAAATCCAATCAGTTCATTGGTGCCTCATAATACATACTTCACCCAAGTTACATGAAATCCAACTAGGCCGTTCTCAAGTTTATCGTGGTAACGAGCCCAAATCAGACATATTTAAGGCCCGGTGACCTTTGACCTTTGACCTTTCAGCTCCAAAATCTAATCAGTTCATTGGTGGCTCATAGTACATACTTGGTCCTAGTTACATCAAAATCCGATCGGGGGTTCTCAAGTTATCGCGGTAACGAGATCCGGTAACGGACGGACGGACGGACGGACGGACAACCCGAAAACATAATGCCTCCGGCAACTTCGTTGCGGAGGCATAAAAAGTAAATATATACACTCTAAGGGGAAAAAATGTTTCGCAAAATATTATCAATTTTGTCACAATAGGAGCACTGATTTTCGTGCTTAACAGAAACATTTTGACGTAGGAAAGGTTCCCATAGACCCATGCGCACCCCAAAACGGTTCTTCTAATACTGTTTCTAAAACGGACCCATTTCTTAAACAGTTTTAAAGTGTAAATACACACACACACACACACACACACACACACACACACACACACACACACACACACACACACACACACACACACACACACACACACACACACACACTGCCTACCGGGGACGGCGTACATCTTCAGCGATAATCGAACAATTTGTCATCATAATACGATAAGCGCTGACGAATATTTGTCTGATCGTTTCACATGTTCTCGCTAAAAATACATGATTATATTTCTTCTGCAGAGATTCTGGTATCATAGTTTCAGGAAATGTGCTTCAGTGAAACATACTCCTTGTTTTAAAGGTTGTGTCAGGGATGTGCAAGTCCATTACTTCCCTTCATTATCAATACCAAACGGTAGTTTAGTACTTACAAATGGTGTGTTGAAAGTCTGAGATCCATACGTCATGAATTTGTTGTTTTATGAGAAAAACTAATAACGACATGTTACCAGAATGTTGTTCTTTCTGTGAGTTTCAATTTTGCTCGCGGTTATGTGTATCGTCGCAAGACCAGCGGAGCGCACTGATTGCTTAAACGGCTAACCTCCGCAAGACCTTTGGCTAACGGCTGATCGGAGAATTTTGGAACGGCACGTGCACGTTTGCTGTCGCGGATTTTTTGAAATTGCTTCTGAGTAATTTGAAAAAGGATGAAGTTTGACCGTCCAGATTTTCACCAAAACTCAATATTTTACCCCAAGTCTCTATGAGAGGTGTTTATTAATATTAATCTTCACATTGGATATGATTTCAGCTGATTTCATTCATTTAGGTGTTTTTTGACGTGCACATGAATGACACAATCTTAAGTCACTTCTTTTCTACAACAAGGGGGTGAACACGTTCACTCTTTCAGGGATGCATTTAGAGTGAACCTCAAGTCTACGCGAGGGCCAAAATTATGTTTCAGCAACATTACGTATGGTCGCCGAAGTTATCAAATGTCATGGAATGTTTAACGCTTGTTAAAGACAATAACATTGTGGAAGACCCATTTACAAAAAAATAGTCAAACTTTGCTATCTGACATATCTGACAGTGTTTAAATGAACAAATAAACACCCTAGAACACAAAGAGTTCGGACAGTTATGCTGTCACTTGTAAAATATGTACAGATAAAAGTTCGCGCATGAATTATTCTCAGCCGATGAAAATTCTGCAACGCAGCAGTTTATGGGGGAAAACTACAATGGGGAACCATGCATGTAGCTCACATTTAAAAAAATAGAAATGCTGTTATTCGATGCCTTGAATTCTCCCTGTGAACACAAATACATAATGCAATCAAAACTTTAAATATGCTGATATACTCTTTGGTAATTAGATAATATTTGGGATTAAACTTTAACCCGATTTTCTATCGTAAACTCGTAATTCACAGTGTTCACTAACCGTATCTGATTCCCCTATCCCTCTTTTGCTGTCCGCACATCGATTTTGTCTTGTCAATTATAATTTCCAGTATACTTATAAACTCTTTGGTAATTAGATAATAATTGGGATAAAACTTTTATCTGATTTTTCTGACGCAATCTGGTAATTCAAACTGTTCACTAATACTTGATATCACATCTGATTCCCATTGTCCTCCTTCTGCTGTTCTCACATTGACTTTGTCTTGTCAATTATAACTTCCAATACAGAGATAAACTCTTTGGCTATTAGATAATAATTGGGATAAAACTTTCACCCGCCTTTTCTGTTATAAACACGAAATTTACACTGTTCACTCATATTTGATATTGCATCTGATTCCCCTCTGTCCTGCTTTTACTGTTCTCATGATGTATTTGTCTTGTCGATTGAACAGAAAACGTTTATAATTAGAATAAAAATACTTATGTTTAAAGTTTGTTTCTCGATCATACAATTATAACTTCCAATACATTGATAAATTCTTATAAATTCAGATAAACTCTTTGGTAATTAGAAAATAATTTTGGGGATGAAACTTTAACCTGATTTTTCTGTCGCAAACTAAAAATTCACAGTGTTCACTAATATTTGATATCTTATCTGATTCCCCGTCTTGCTTTTACAGTCCACTCGTTGTATTCATCTTGTCGATTGTAAAAAGAAAAGAAAAGTAAAATAATTACAACGAAATTGTTCAAAGTTTATTACTCCCCGCGAACACGACTATATCTATCAGGGAGGACACCTCCCTGACTATATAATGCAATTATAACTTCCCATGTATTGGCAACTCTTTGGTAATAAGCATATTAATAAATGGGATAAAAACTTAACCTGATTTTTGTTGCCGTAAACTCGTAATTCACACTGTTCACTAATATTTGATATCGCATCTGATTCCTCCTGTCCTTCTTTTGCTGTCCACGCATTATATTTATCTTGTCAATTATCATTCGAGGCACGAAGTGCCGACAGTGTCTAAAATGTTAACAAGTCAAGTATCCAAGACCCGGAGTCACGCATTATAGTTTCAGACGATATACCGCGACGATGCACTGAGTTCTGTATTCCATCCAGCGAGGGTATAATTTCGGAAACGACGATCCGTATTAACAAATTTGAGGTATTTTCGCACAATTTTTCCAATCTATACTGTCCAAACATTTGAGGAAATTACATTTTTATTGGTCATGATACAGTATTGGCAAGAGGCAATAATAATCATTGTCATTGGGCATCTGGACACATTTACCAATTATTCGTATTTATAACTCAAAATGGAAAAAAACAGATAGTGGACAGTTGCAGAGGGCGATTCCGTATTTGGTGCATTTTCTCGACATTTCGATCTGCTGTCCGAACAAAATGACTATCGTTGTGCTAGCGCAAATACGTTTTGTGTCATTAAAAATCTGTAAATTGGAGAACACGCTTTCACTGAGTTACTGACTTAAATCCAGACACTGTCCCCTCAGCTTTTTTCTTTATCCTCTCGATATATTGTTAAGATTTAATGAGTAAATTGGAAAATTGACCTCCACTTACTTAAAGTCCGATACTTTCCCCTCAGCTCTACTTTTTTATCACTTTACCTGTTGTTAAGATTTAACGAGTTTCAAACTTTGAATTTAATCTCGTAACAGAAAACGGTACATATTTTAACCCAATACACACGCGAGTCGATAGAATACAAACAACGCCTCGTCATCGGTCGCGGTGTCGGCTCGAAGAAAACCCCCATACGAAAGGTCACGTGGGTGAAGCACTCTAAAAACCAAGTGAGAATAATGTTGTTTACTGCCCGACAACGAGTATCGATCGCCCACCTCGAAAACAGATCCGTGAAATTGCATGTTTAACTAGACTTACAATTATGCAAGGAAAGGATGTCACCGTTTACAACGTGCATTGCGTTAAAGGAGCACTGTCAATGCAGAATTGAATACCGCCCTCTTCGACACAATAATGACAACTTGTACCGATTGCACACCTTGAAAACAGATCGTAAAATTGCTTGTGTAAAGTAGACTTACACAATTATGCAAGGGAAAGATGTCACCGTTTACAACGTGCATTGTGTTAAAGAGGCACTACCAATGTAGAATGGAATACCGCCCTCTTGGTCAGAACATGGTCAGAACTAGTATCTATCGATCGCCCACCTCAAAAGATCAGTGAAAATGCAAACTAGACTAACGAGTAACGGAAGGATACCATATTTATAGCGTACATCGTGGTAAAGGTGCACCAAAGAGGCAGAATGAAATATCGCCCTCTCTGACACGGATAGACACAACTAGCATCGATCGCTCACCTGGAAAACAGATCCAGGTATCGGCATGTTTAACTACACCCTCCCAGGATTAAACGATTCAATGTACCAAGCGGCTGATTCTACTTGAAAAATCTCTTTGTTCTTGCCTTATGCCATAATTTAGAAGGTCAAGCTGTTCAAAAGATTAGATCAGGTTTCGTCGTGTTTTATGCCAACTTTATAAATGGGGAAGTAAAATTACGTGGTGCCAACACGGTCAATTTAAAAATGAAGATAGTCAACTTCCATAAAATGCCCAAAAAAAGAACCTTCATGAAATTCGCTGTGGTCTTTTCTGATTGGCGAAAACCATGCATCCATAACGTTATTGTTTATCGCCAAATAAAAATGCTGTTGCACAGTCCCCCTGTGATACTCCCTCCCCGAATATCTTTCAATTACGCCTCGACAAACAAGAAGATTTTGCCAAACATCATTTTTTTTTAGAAAAGAATAATCTTATTGATGCGACAATTGATGTGACAGTGAGAGAGAGAGCCGGAAATCCCGACACAGGTGGAAATCATAAAAACCAATCGATACATTCGGGAAAAAAAGGTAAGCGAAAAATGTAAATTATGAAAACACGAACGAATAACAAGACAAACGCCTGAAAGGAATATTTCGAAGAAATGATAGTTTCAAGTGTCTTCCGATTTCTCCCATGTCAAAAGGTTGTTATTGGATATCAAGTAAGTCTGGAAGGCACGACTGAGGATAGAGAGCAGCGGTATTCTTCTTCATTGTTTGCAAGAGTGTTCAAAACACGACAGGAAATAATCAGAAGTGTTGTTCACGTGCAAGAGCAAAATGAAAACAAACAGATCCACAAAGACTTTAATTTTCCAAATAATCTGACCCCCGATCGGAAAGATATGCTACCAGGCAAAATATATTTCATGATCTCTTTGTCTTCATTTGAAAGCGATACCTGTCGGTTCAAAAGAGAGACACTTTCGACAAGAGGCGATTTCATAGATTGTAAGTGCGAACGTCTCTATCCGCCCATAACATCAGTAAAATGACAGGCGGGAATTGGTGAGAAGATCTTGTTAAATCAGCCAATGGGCTCGCGGCATTCTGGTAGCAAGTGATTATATGACTGTGTAATACGTACAAGAAGAAACAAGCGAGGATTAAGATCAACAAGTCATAGACTGGGATGTAAACTAGTTCAACAACTTTTAGTTTCATAAGCACGTACTCCGCCACTGAATCAACGGCCTTAGAATTGGGTTATACACAGAGAAATAACGGGAATAACATAACGACAAAATTCCAAGACAGAATTCTACAATGTATTTAACAGTTGAGGACTACATCCAATCATGACATTACCTTTAAGTTAGGAGCAAGAGGCCATTGCTGTTTGTAACATTTTGTGCATATATGGGTCATCAACATTCTTACATGACATCGGTCGACGTAAACTAGGACAGTGTCCTCTGTTGACGAGTCATGCGCAATTTCCGTTTTTTTAATAAATCAATACGTATTTCCCATGCAGCGCGAAAACAAAGAAAACAGAATGGTTTTATGGGCTGGCATGAAGTTAGGTTTCCGTGAAAACTGATCAATTTTTGCCCTGAAAGACCCGGAACGAGTGATATTGTATCGTGGAGCTTACAAGGAGGTTTCAAATTTCTTAGATGCGAATCACCCGAGTGGAAAGACGGAAGTATAATATCATACACATAAACGTCACGTGGTACGTTATGCTGTAATACTAGGGAAATAAAACGAGCTCCTGTGAGTGAGAAATATGAAGGAAACCGGATATAAACATTTCCGCAAAGCGCAGCGAAATTCTCTTCTCTAAAACGGAGTGATCAAAACAACCAATGTATCAATGCATATGCGTTCGACTCAAAATAATTATGGTGAAAGTTGACTAATACTGGGTGATCATTGAGCGATGATTTGGTCACTTATTTTTAAGTACTGTTGGATATTTACCAATATACTCGGTCGGACACAAACCAATGTCATGGTTAAAGGCAAGGTTCACCTTGACATCAAGTTAGTTTTAATAAATGCAGAACAGTGAGAGAAACATATTAATGAAAACGAAAATCCACCAAAGAATAACAGAGTTATGGGATTTCAAAGTTTTAAGTTTGTGACGTCACATGCGAGCAGCTCGCCATGTGATATAAATTCCATGAAAGTGTAGTTTTCTCAAAAATTGACAATTATTTTACCTGTGCATTCAATATGTTATCAGAAACATTATTTCATACATGCTTCTATGAAAAACCCATTCAAATTATCATTGAACCATTAGAAAATGCAATTTATGGAATTTATATTACATGACATATGGGGAGTTGCTCGTATGTGACGTCACAAATCTAAAACTTTGAAACCTCATAACTCTTGTTATTCTTTGGCGAATATTCGCCAAACTTTCATTAATTTGTTTTTCTCATTGTTCTGCTTTTATTAACACCAACTTGATGTCAGGGTGAACCTTGCCTTTAATTTGACCAAGCCTTTTTTAACACTTTTAGGACCACATTTGAGATGTCAAATGCAAAGTCTATGGAGATTTGTTTGCCTGTTACTGAGAGGGTTAAAAGTGTGTAACACTATGAGAAATTATCTCCTATTCTCCAGTGTATTATGCGCACTACACATCTGAAAGAAAGGAAGAATGGGCAAGAAAAAATACTGCGAATATTTCGCACAGACCCATTAATTTCAATTCCCTTCCCGAAAACCCGTCACTTGAAATCAATTCTGGTTGTATCATAAGTTTTTAAGGTTCTTCATCAACTCGAAAGTCATCACTTACGAAAAAATCTCAAATTTCCATACTTCGAAGAAAAAGAATACAAAAGGTATATACCGGAAATATTACCGATATTCCTTCAAGCAAATATAGCAATTCGAGGTCAACTATATTTCCTTCTAACACGAGATATTAATCTCTAGTGGGAGACGAGGACATGTGGAAGTTAGAAACAGTTAGAAAAGGTAAGGGCAGATGCTTTGTCGTCTTTCAATTAACGATGACCATGCTCACGAAAATCATTGGAGCATGTTAGAAAATTTCTCCGAAAATACTTCATTTCAGAAATTCGTAAGGCTCTGAAGAGTTTCAACATTGACTAGCGAAGCATCTCCGGAATGAAATACGACTGAAAAACAAACACATAACATACCCATGCAAACGCACGCACGCGCAAACACACAGACACACACACACAGACACACACGCACACACACACACACACACACACACACACACACACACACACACACACACACAACGTAACGTACGTCGCCGTCGGCCTATATAGTGAAACAAAAGATTTAAAGGGACGCGCCGCTCGTAATCCATGTACGTTTATTTACCTTACGCTTGCCCCTATTGCAAGGCAGTGCATAACACTGAACTCTATGCTACGTCGTGTAGAGTTCAGTGGTGCGTAACAACAATCGTGGAGCTGCGAACAGAATTGCCGATGAGGGTCAGTTGGGCTTAGTTCGCCTTTCTTCGTGTGAATACGTGCTGCATAGGGAATTGCACACAATTCGTGCGCACTCGTTTTCCGAAAGTATACGGGCATTCCCGAATATTACCCGAGTCGGGCCAGGTCCAAACGCCCACGACTTGCGACTTTACGGTCCCTTTAACACTGGTTCGCTTCTGAGACATGACGTTGACGTTGTACAATTTCTAGAGGCAGTACAATACAATACTGCAGTACCACTTCTGGCATTCAAGTAAAGCAAGGTCAATGTGCCATAAGGTGAACGAATGTATAACGTGAAATGAACTGTTGTTAATGATATCGATAATTGAAGTGCGTTGAAGATTATAAATTCTCGTTGTTTACCCTAAATTAACTGCGTTTTGTGTTGTTTCTTTTGATCCCTTGTAGTAGTCTTTTCTTTTCACAAAACAATTTTTTTATTCTGATAAAATTGTTTATTCGTGAATGCGGTGTTGATATATGATATACAAAAAAAAACCACCCTCGATTATGACGCCGGTTGTAAAAAAATGTAAACAAGTAAACACACGTATAATATATCAGGTCATCACAACCAAGGAGCTTCAATAAACACTGACTAGCAAAAAGCTGCACACGCAATAACTAAACTCTAATTCATCATCACACACACACACGCACGCACACACACACACACACACACACACACACACACACACGGGTACCACACAAACACACATGATCTCCCAAACAGACATGAAACAAAATAGGCCTATATACGAACAATATTGTACATGCGACACGAATATTTGGTACAAAATTACAAACCTCAATTATTGCGCCATCGGATGAAAGTCGGCGATCTAGTACCTCCGTCGATCATACGTCTATTCTGATCGAAATCAACCACATATTATTGTACATTTATCATGTCCACACGAGTTGGTTATTACCGGTACCAGCTCCCGAAACACAATGATACTAATATCCAACAGTTGGGCAATTTTTGTGAAGTATGTCAACTCAATAACGCGCAGTGACAGTTATGTCGGTACTTGGTAAACAATAATTGCGCCTAAAATGACAATCCGCGTGAGATTCGGTGGGAATAACGCCGATCACAATTACAACTCAGACGCAAATATTTCCGCCGATTGTTTGAGATCTTCGAACAGCATCCCGATCTGTGTTTATTAAATGTCTGCCGAGTCCTCAACGGAAATACTTCGGATCCATAAACCAGTAAACTTAACTGACCTGTGACAAAGACCGTCTGATTGATTGATTTGGCAATAGCAGACCATCCGATTTCAGTAAAAAGACACAACCAAACCAGATTTTGCATCGCTTTTATATTCTACCAAAACGTCAATATGCAGTGTGTCGGCAGTCCGGTTTTCTAAAGCGGGTAACAGCTGTTGGATAATCACATGATCTATCAATATATAACGCCGACCCATAAAATAATATCCAGTTTATCCATCATATTACACTGTACCCCGGCTTTTTCCAGAAATGCTTTTCTTTCAGAAGCATCCATGCGTGACGCTCAAAACAATCACCCGATGTTGGAACGTGTCACGCAAGGTAGTGTTTCCATTATGATATCGATACAGCGTTATCAGCAGATAAATATCGTGGCTTGTGATCGATTAAAACCGTCGTGGTAGATTATCTAGTTAATGGGCTACTATTATGTTTTAAATATTAATCAATTCATTTCGGTATATGACAGGCGGGAGAGACAAATCGGAACGTACAGGTGCAGGTATTATTTAAAATTCAGAAGAAACGGCAAAACCATTCAATCATCCTTTCGCCTCTGCAGAAAAAAATTGTTCTTAATTTTTTTCAAACCACGGTCATTTTATTTCGATTTGATCCAGAGTCCAGAGTACAGACCATAGAATGATACACAGAGTGTCTCTCAAATAATTCTGAAAGTCAAAAGCGCCCTGTTTGGCAACTAGAAAATACTGTTGTGACATGATGCTTATGGATATTTCTTTCTTAGCCCTAAGACACCACGGAAAACAATGAGATTTTTCATTTTTCAAGAAAAATGGAAATGAGTGAAAATTAATGTACAAAATTAACTGACAAGAATGGGGGTAATCCTCAACTTTGGTAAAACTATTTTGGAATCAAGTAAACCATGAAAGGATCTTATACTGTGAAAATTGTGTAGTCCAAATTTGACTCATTTTAAAATAACTTCCATCAATATGCCCTGTGACAGACAAATTTGTTGTGTAGCTTTCTATGGGATTAATTTCTCTCGAGGCACGAGCGAAATAAAGTGCTGGTATGTTAAAAAACCAAATTCAACAAAAATCTCTCCAGCCAGGAGATACATTCCAGTTGGTGTATAGACTGGTATATCTTACAACCAGTTTGGTCCGAATTACTTTTTTTTTTAATTTCTCCCAATCATGTCACTCACTTTTTAACATTATGAATGCTATTTAAAGGGATTTATAGTCATTAGCAAAGATGGATTCCGAGCTCAAAACCGGATTCGCCGCTAATCTATTTGGCCGACATAGTGTGGAGATCATGAAATATGCATGTGTAGACAGAGAAAATTATCATGACTACCATACGAAAAAAAAAATCCCATATTTTTGTCACTGAAGAATTCCAACGCCGTTTGGTCCCAAAGTTACACTAATATTTATCTTATCCAGAGATATTTCATTCAATTACACGGGCTGCGTGGGTGTTTCTATTATTATCATACAATTATTATTAGTGTTAATATTACTATGATTTCTTATAGTAAGATGTACGGGTAACATAAGTTACAAATGTTGACTCGTTTTCCCCTGCATGTGCGCGTGTGATTATTATCCAAACTGTAGGCGGAATACATTATACATCACCATGATCAACCAAACATAGTCCCTTCGCAGTCCAATAAACCAGAACAAATTACATTTAGTTTAAATTTAACCCTACCAATGACGTTTGTTTCTCAGTCGCGATGCACGCAAATGCAAATTATCGACTTCAAAAAAACCGCAAAAAACACTGTTATAACTTCCTGCTGCATTTTAAAATAATTGGATTTTTATCTATCAGTTAAAGTGATAGGCTAATATTGTGGAGCTTCAATTTGACAAAAAATTGTCCAACTTTGATATTTGAGCTACATAGTAGTGTTCAAATGGACAAATAAACACCCTAGAATAAAAAAGTTTGGAAAGTTACACTGCCAATGGCAAGTTATGCATGACTATGCAATTAAAACTCGGGGCGAGTTTTAATAGCCTAGGTGTACACACAGTAAGTCTATGGGAGGAAATGGGGAAAGTAAATCTGGTCAACTTACGATTTTCACTTTTTAAAGCACTAAATAATAATTTTGAAATACAATTGTTTCAGGGCTTCATTTTTAGACCTCATCAAAGACACTGGTAGCATGGGGAATCATGTGGCTCAGATTTTTTTAACTGTGGTAAATGTTAGCAAATACCGACACGCGGGTCTTTAAGTTTCTTCTTAATCTTTCAGTAACTGTTGAACAATTATAACAGGCTGTTTTATTTCTGAAAGTCCATTAAACAGAATATCTCAGCCCCAACTCCCATTTTGAACATTATTTTTTCCCAAAGATAAAAAGAAGAGTTAGAGCATGCAATGCATCCAATATATTTTGATCAGAGGACTTTAACGACTTCAGATAATGACACTATGTAAATACATTGTACAATATTATTACTATAATTACACACAATAATTATTATCATTTATTATTATTATTATTATTATTATTATTATTATTATTATTATTGTTATTATTATTATTATTATTATGATTATCATTATCATTATTATTATTATTACTATTGGAAACATGTTCAAAGGCTTCATTAGAACAGAACTACATATATTTATGTTCTCTTTATTTTTTCTTATAAGCGCATAGGGATATCTTCATTTGACGCGTTATGCGCTATTTAAAGGCAATGTTTACCCTGACATCAAGTTGGTTTTAATAAAAGCAGAATGAGAGAAACACATTAATGAAAGTTTGGCGAAAATCCACCACAGAATAACCGAGTTATGAGGTTTCAAAGCTTTAAATTTGTGACGTCACTTGCGAGCAGCTCCCAATATGTCATTGTCATGTAACATAAATTTCATAAATTGCCGTTGTTTAAATGGTTCATGATATTTGAATGGGTTTTTTTTTTCATAGAAGCATGTATAAAATAATGTGTCTGATATTATATTGAATGCACACGTAAAATCATTTTCAAATTTCTGAGAAAACAACACTTTTAAGGAATTTATATCACAAAACACATGGCGAGCTGCTTGCATGTGACGTCACAAATGTTAAACTGTGAAACCTCATAACTCTGTTATTCTTTCGTGGATTTTTGCCAAACTTTTATTAATGTTTCTCTCAGTGTTCTGCTTTTATTACAACCAACTTGATGTCAGGGTGAACCTTGCCTTTAAGAGCTGAGCCCGAGTTTTATTATTATTACACCTAAACATGTATTTCAATTTTACTAACGTCCTAATTCCCAGTTACAGTAACGGCGCTACCGCATCATCACCAATCATCGTGGACACCACAAAACGATATCCGTACATGACGATAGCACGATCGATTACATTTGATCCATTTTTCGCTGCAATCGATCGCGGGCGTTTCCACCAAAATATTCGTAATATTTATATGACGCATTTCCACACCAAAGTTGCTGGTAGGGTAACGTGGAAATCTCGTGACTCTCGTTTACTTGGAAACAGGCCAGGTTACCGCCGGGAAACAATAGAGTTGGATTACATTGGGAAGTCGCTATGCAATCGCAACCTTGCCGAGTCCTTCTCCGTGGCGTAAGATGGGGGAGGGGGCTCCTCGGCTCACCCTCCCCCCCCCCCCACCCCACACACACGTACACGCAAATACCCGTCATCTACACACCGTCAGCCGGAAAACTATGGTATTTTCAGTGTTTATTTCTATCGCGTTTTATGAGAGGTTTCGGTGTAGACAAGTTATCAACTTGGAACTCCTTCCCCCTCTCCCACCCCACGGTGTTATAGAACTCATGGTTACGCCTTTCTTCCGTCTCTTGTTTCTGCGTATTTATAGGACCTGTTGCTACGCATATTGATGAAGCCTGTTATTGTACGAAGGGTAATCGTGGGTTTATAGAAGTGCAGGATTTCAATATGTATTTCTATTGATTTGATTTGATTTGAAAAACTGCTTTCTTTCATGTTGTCATCTGGCTGTAAAATGAATGTCACGATGAATTTTAATCCACGTTGACTAACCTATACGTGAGATGACGATTCTCACATTGATACTCATGCTCCATGGACAAATGAAGTTCCACACAACACTAGAGGCAAGGCATTGGTTACATTAAGGAAGTAGGCCTATTAAAAATAGGCCGAGATGTGTTCAGCAGTGACCTAAGGTTGGGTGAATTTTAAAACCCTTATATCATAAGCATTACAAGGAAATTTCTATAAATAAAACTGAGAATCCTTCTTTGATTACAATCCAAGGGCTCCTAAAACTGTCTGTAATTACACATAAGTTGCCATGATGATCTTTACATGTAATACGAAAGGCTTTCTTCGATGGTGGTAAGTGAAGTATTAAAGGGAGAACGAGCCAGCAACTAACAGGCATAAGTTGAGAAAACAATTTGAGTTCTTACCAACCAATCAGATCGCACATGCACTGGTGTCGAGCCGACCATGCGTGACCGATGCATGCCACCCGACGTGTATTAGTCGCGCCGTGGTAATGTATACACTGTTTGAATCGATAAGCTCCTCCCCCTTTAGCTGTTTCTGCAAGTTTTGTCCCGGGACAAACTTGCAAAGACATCAAATAAACGCAAATCAACTAATTTATAGGGCCTTGATGAGGGTGAGTATCACACAGTACCCCTTATTTGGGCTGTTTTTGTCACCATGTACCATAATTCTCACAATACTCACAATGTCATGTTTATTCTTAACTTATGCCTGTTAGTTGCTGGCGCCTTCTCCCTTTAAACGCCGCAAACAGAGTTATAATTATCCGCCTAAGAGAGTAAAACAATCTAACGTATTGGACGCACGCAATGAATCTACCGCGTAGGGAAAAGAATGAAAGGGATGCCATTCCGAGCGGTTTTTATAACTCACACAAGGCCAGTCTTGTCCCATGCAGAGAAAGCAACGTTTTATTTATTAAGTTTGTAAATTTGTTTCCTTGTCTAAATTATTTCATCAATTTCATTTATTCATATGATTTAAACGCCTGAAATACATGTACTGAACCCTGTATTCAAGTAAACAATCATTCGAACACGCTTTGGGATTGTCTGGATTTTCTAAAGGGAGAAAATTGTCAGAAATTCAGCGATCCTCTGGAATTACTATATAATTATACAACATTTAAGTAGTCATTGCTGATGTTTTAGAAGGAATTTTCGTTATTGTGGTTAG
>JZLH01S0103062.1:19050-34865 GCA_001188425.1 Eucidaris tribuloides
AAGTTGAAACGGAATTACACCGTTTTTCAGAAAACGGAAAGACCATTTTATTTGAACGGTGAAAATCACTGTCTCTAAACCAATGCTTTGTCGGTGGAATTAAACAACTTTGTGCTTGGCTGTATACATAGATGAATTCCTATGCCATGCGTTTGGAAGAAAGGAAAGTACTGACCGTTTACTATGATTCTGTATGTGTACACATATGCAAACATTACACTCTATCGAAACAGGCCTCAGGCCTGTGTGTTATCAATGACCAGCATTATTTTTAAGGCACTGTATAATCAATGTTTTCCATTAAAAAAAAAGTGAAGCTGCATTTGTTCCACATTGCAAAGTAGTGTCTTTGAGGAAAAGGTCTAAAACTGAAGCCCTGAAAAAATTACAGCTTCACAAAATGATCATTAAATGCTTTAAAGAGTAAAAATCATTTAGAGACATTGCCGTTCCCCATAGACTGCTTGTGCAGATTTTCTATATCGGTCGAGAATAATTTCATGTGCAGTTTTAGCCTGTACGTATATTTTACCCGTGGACGCCATAACTGGTCTGACTTTTGCTGTTCTAGGGTGTTATTTGTCTATTTCAAACACTCGTCAGATAGCCAAAGTGTCGACAATTTTTGTAAATGCGGCCTTCCACACTGCTTATATGAGTGTCGTAAGACTTCACTTACACATGCATCATCGAAGAAAGCCTTTTCGTATTACATGTAACAGATCATATGGCAAACTTATGTGTAATTAGAGCAGTTCAGGAGCCCTTGGATTGTAATCAAAGAAGGATTCCTCAGTTTTATTTATGAAATTTCCTCTGTAATGCTATGATATAAGGGTTTTAAAAATTCAGCAACCTTAGGTCACTTGCTGAACACATCTCGGCCCTATTTTTAATAGGCCTACTTCCTAATGTAACCAATGCCTGCTCCTTAGTGTTGTGTGAACTTCATTTTGTCCATGCGGAGCACTGAGTTACCAATGTGAAGAATCGTCATCTTCATCGTTATAGGTTAGTCAACGTGGATAAAAATTCATCGTGATTCACTTTTACGCCAGATTGACAAGATGAAAGAAAGCAGTTTTTCAAATAAAATCAATCATAGAAATACATATTGAATCCTGCACTTTATAAACCGCACGATTACCTGTACAAGTAACAGGCTTCATCATATGCGTACAACAGGTCCTATAAATACGCAAGAACAAGAGACGTGAAGAAGGCGTAACTCATTGAGTTTGCTATAAACGCGTGGGTGCAGGAGATGAAGCGCGGAAGGAGTCATGTCCAAGTCTGATAACTTGGTTACACCGAAACCTCTCATAAACGCGATAGAAATAAACACTGAAATACATAGTTTTCGGCTACGCCACTGCCGTGTTTCATGCCTGCCCCGATGTTACATGTTATCCTGTTGGTTATCTTTGCTCCCCGATTGCTCGTGCATGCTTTAGATCCTAACTGTTGTGTAATTGAATGTGGTGATTCGAATTTTCCAAATCGATGTATTCAAGATCATCATTCATGATAATTTGTGATTGTGTCCCGGTGTGAGGCTTATCTCCAAAACGTTAGTTGTGGACGCCAAGAGGGAATAGCCCGTCCTCTCATCTTACTCAGAGCTCTCCCACGGCCATGTAAAGGCACTAACTCCCCCAGAGCTTCAAGAGATTAGCCGAGTTTGCACTAGTAGTGTGATCAACCTACGAGCATAATACTTCCTGTATATAGCCCCAAATATAGAGTAATGTATCTCAAACAGCCTTCGTTACCGGTCTTTTTGATTACATAGCCCGCGACGACCGAAGGGAATTGGTCCTTTTGAATTACGTACTGCTGCGCCTGGAATAATCGGCCACATGGGGCGCTTGCTTATGGTCCATTCCAATCTGATCGCGTTAAACGGTTGCAGCGCTAAAAATTCGTAGGTTTTGAGGATAGTTTCCCTCAGAGAGGTTATTTACCAACCGGTATGGTTGCTACAAATTTAACAGTTAAATAAAATCTGAGCTACCATGATTAACCATTGCCCTTACCCCACATGTGCACACTTTTTGGTATGTCAAGGGTCTAAAAATTGACCCCCCTGGAAAATTGTATGTTTCCAAAATGAAAATGCAGTATTTTAATTAGATGCCATTATTATAAATAACGAATTATGATATTTTGTGGTTGGAAACGCCCGGCGATGCGATTACGATCTAAAAATGGAAATTTCGTTTTGTCATAGAAAATGAACACAACAAAAAACATGATTCTGTTTTATAAAGGGGAATTCATTGAATTTTCACATCAAAAGTAAAGAACCAAACGGATTTTCCGTTTGACTTACCGGTAAAACGGAAAATCACTGTCCCTACTTGTTACAAATTCTCATCGAGATTCGCACTTTTTAGACCTTCCTCATATGAAGATTATAGAGGAAAGCGTGATCCTGAAAACTGGGTAACGTCAAAACCGCGTCCTCATATACTGTACTTAAAGGAAAATAACATAATTGGTGGTAGTCCTCAACCAAGTCAACTTGGGGTAAAACTATTCTACAATCAAGTAAACTATGCAAGGATTCTACTGTGAAGATTGTGTAGCCAAAAGTTGCCTCATTTTAAAAGTACTACCATCAGTAATTCAGTGTGTCTTGTGATATAGGGCCGACAAATTTGTTATTAACTTTATATATATGTGTGTGATTAATTTCTCTAGGGGCTCGAGAGAAATAAAGTACTGGTATGTTCATGCTCTATCCTCCTTAAGTAGACAAACTGAAGACAAATCCTAGCCAAGAGAAACACTCCAGCTACTCCCGGCTAGTGTATAGACTGGAACAGTGGCGACCGAAAGTATCGTCACGTTCCGAACGCGTACGCGTTTCCAGAAAGGAATTACGTTTCAATAAACGCAAGGCACGCATTAACTACGCTGGCTTTGCGTTTCATCGCGTTTGAACATCGTTCCATGGATCGCGTTTCAGTGAACGCGTTTGGAACGTGACGATACTTTCGGTCGCCGCTGTATATCTTTCAACCAGATTGGTTCTAGAGGCATTTTGACTTCTCACAATCATGTCAGTGCCCATAAATACCGCAAACAATATAATTATCCACCTTAGAGAGTACAACTATCTAATGTATTGGACGCACGCAATGAATCTACCGCGCAGGGAAAAGAATGAAACAGATGCCATTCCGAGCGGTTTTATAACTCACACAAGGCCAGTCTTGTCCCATGCAGAGAAGGCAACGTTTTATTTATTAAATTTGTTAATTTGTTTCCTTGTCTAAATTATTTTATCAATTTCATTTATTCATATGATTTAAATGCCTGAAATACATGTACTGAACCCTGTATTTATTGGCTCGTTTACGCTAACCTACCACAATAACGAAAATTCCTTCTAAAACATCAGAATGAACTACTTAAATTGTTGTATAATTATATAGTAATTTCAGAGAGAATCGCTGAATTTCTGACAATTTCTCCCCTTTAGAAAGAAAATGCCAGACAATCCCAAGCGTGTTCGAATGATTTTTACTTGACAGATTTTAAGGAATTCCAGGAGAATTCATCCTTCTTTGATCCCATGCAGTCATTCCATAAACGGGGTAGTCAATTCCGAGCGGGTTTGAATGAATTTCTCTCAACAGATTTTAAAGAATTTCAGTAGAATTTATCATCCTTTGATCCCATATAGTCACTCCAAACATGGTGTAGTCAATTCGAAGTAGGTTAGAATACATTTTACGCAACAGTGTAGTCAATTCCAAATAGGTTTGAATGAATTTTACTTAACAGATTTTAAAGAATTTCAGTACAATTCATCCTTCTTTGATCCCTCGCAGTCACTCCAAACAGGGTGTAGTCAATTCGAAGCCGGTTAGAATACATTTTACGCAACAGTGTAGTCTTTTCCAAGCAGGTTTAGATTAATTTCACTCGACAGATTTTAAGGAAATCTGTAGAATTCATCTTTTTAATCCCATGTAGTCACTCCAGAAAGGGTGTAGTGAATTCCAATCAGGTTTGAATGAATTTTACTCAACAGATTTTAAGGAACTTCAATGGAATTCATCCTTCTTTGAACCTAAGTATTCACTCCAAAAATGGCGTAGTCAATTCCAAGCAGGTTTGAATAAATTTAATCAACAGTGTAGTCAATTTTTAAGCATGTTTTAATGAATTTGCTCAACAGTGTAGTCAATTCTAAGCAGGTTTAAATGATTTTACTCAACGGTGTAGTCTACTCTAAGCAGGTTTGAATGTATTTTATTCAACAGATTTTAAGGAATTTCTGTAGAATTCATCCTTCTTTGATTCCTAGCAGTCACTCAAAAACGGAAGTTCGGTTGAAAGTCGTATTACTGTAGGTTACATTGTTTAACTGCTGTCAAAAATTTGAGATAATGATCGCTGTTAGAGAAGCACAATCGTTGTAGGAGACGAGTATGTTGGGTTATTCGATGCTTGCATTAGCATGTTTCTAGTCTTCTTTTCCCAATTCTCCTTCATGTGGCTTCGTTTCAACGAGGCATGAACCCATCAGACCTTTTTTTTCATTCAGTAAGAACGCCATGTTTGTTGGAGTGTATCCTCTGCCATTTTTCTTTAAGATCCGTATGGTACCGAGCTGAAAAAAATGTGAAGGCGTTTACAACATACGGCCAAGGAAATACAAGGGAAACATATGGCACCCCAGACAACAATACCAATTACGTAGTTTACTTTTATCCATGCGTTTCACAAGCCTACACGCCAAAATCTCAACCTCCATTATATACAAACCGTTCACGAGGTTGTAAATTACGTGCATACCCCCTCTTCAATATCAGAGAATGAAATTATGCAGAAAATCCTAAATATTTCAAAGATGCAGGTAAACAACGATACTGAGTCGAAATTCAGAGTTGTTATTGAAATTTGGAAGTGGAATTTATCACGTGAACGTCGTCTCATCTACTACTGATGTGAACGTACTAATCCAAAAATAGAAGAACAGTAGGATGGGGAAAAAGAAACACTTATACAAACATACTAAAATAGAATTTAAAACAAGAAAGTGCGTCGTCTCGCTTAAGGACAGCCCGATCTTAAACGCCCTTTTTTGCTGAGGATAAGTAATAGCAAAAACGCAAAAATGCAACAGGCTGGCACGCTACGTGCAATCCATCATGCCACAACCCGCCCCACACGAGTGCGTTCCACGCCGTGTCAACGAACCCCGACTTCCCCCGAATCGTCCCCGTAGAGCGACGGCATCGTTCCCTTATTGGGAATGCAAATGATGGGTACGGGACAGGAAACGAACGTCTCTCATGCATTCAACGACGAAAGAAGAAAAATAAAAGACATCCTTAAATGATGCGAGAAAATACACCTCATGTTTGGAATATATGGCTTGTTTTGCTGTGTACTGTTTGTTCTTCTGCATATCGTTTCAAAGCACACGTCCCGAAATTCAGAATGGCGACGTACACGGTTTGCATAAATTTGGGGATCTAAATTCGTGCGCGATTACCACATGCGTGGGTGTGGCGGTCTGTGATAAAATCGGATCGGATAGGACTTTTTCTGCGGTTGAGCAATGGGGTGATATTAAAAAGGCCATGTCATCATTAATTTATTCACCCATTTCAAACCTACAACGTAAATCTAACAATAAACTGTCGAAGTTTGGTTTAAAAGCAGATAACAAACGCCTCTTTCAAGTTTGGTTCAAAAGCAGATAAAAATGCCTCTTTCAAGTTTGGGTTATAAACAAGTAAGAAATACCCCCTTCCTGCTTGGCCAAGGGCTTGCTGATAAAAATGCGTAATTATTTATGCATTTCGAAAATATCTGGCCTTAAGATGAAACCTCTTGCTTAAAATGCATCAAGAATCAAATAGTTTGAAGCATATACCATACACCAGCTGGAGTGTATCTCCTGGCTTAAAGGATTTGTCTTGAATTTGGCTACTTAAGGAGAAACAAGCGTTTATCAACTAGCTCACTGAATAATTTGGTGTTCTGATAGAAATTGATCACGTACAAAATACAGCTAATTCGTCTGCAAATGGGTACTGATGGTGACTGTTTAAAAAGTACTTAACATTTGACAAGAAATCTGGACAGTAGAAGCCTCGGAAAGTGTTCTTGATTCTGGAGTACATGTAATCTTATCCCAAAGTAAGGTCTTCTTCCAATCCTACTATTTGAGAATGCTCTCACATGATAACAATCAACATCCACCTCCCACCCCACGACCCCACCCCCCAAAAAATAAAATAAAAAAGGGAGAAACAGAAAATGCAAAGAACGAAACAAAAACAATAACTTAAGGAAAAGAATAGGTATAAATGTAATCATCGAGGAGATTCAGAGCATAACTATAACTCCACTGATTTCCCGACCTCTTACTTTCAAACACAAGAAACACAAGAAAACAAAGGAAAAGTGAAGAGAAGAGAAGAAAAGTGAAGTGAGGAGCACAAGAAACACAAGAAAACAAAGGAAAAGTGAAGAGAAGAGAAGAAAAGTGAAGAGAAGAGAAGAAAAGTGAAGTGAGGAGAAGAGAAGAGAAAAGAAAAGAAAAGAAAAAAGAGAAGAGAAGTGAAGAGTCAGAAGAGGAGATACGAGAAGAGAGGAGAGGAGAGGAGAGAAGAGAAGAGTAAGAAGAGGCGATACGAGAAGAGAGGAGAGAAGAGGAGAGAAGAGAAGAGTCAGAAGAGGCAATACAAGAGAGGAAATGAGAGAAGAGTAGAGAAGAGTCAGAATAGGCGATACGAGAAGAGAGGAGAGAAGAGAAGAGAGGAAAGGAGAGGAGATAAGAGAAGAGTCAGAAGAGGCGATACGAGAAGAGAGGAGAAGAGAGGAGAGGAGAGAAGAGAGGCAAGGAGAGAGAAGAGGAGAGGGGAGGAATGGAACGGAGAGGAAAGGAGAGGAGAGGAGAGGAGAGAAAAGAGAAGAAGAAAAGAGTTTGGAAGTAGTAAATAAGTTGAAAAAACAGAGACACACATAAACGCGCGCTAGCGCGTACACACAACAGCACAGACACACACACACACACACAAATGAAGCAACCCTTTCAGTACCACGCTCAGATTACCACGTGCAAACTCTATGGAGTTTCGTAACTTTCGTTGCAAAAATGCAATGGTATTGACGTTTCTTAATTTTTTGTATGAAATATAAACAACGGTAACAATAACATTGATGCTTACCTGGACGGGTTAATTGTGTTGTTCCAGTCGTTCTTCTGGAAGTCTTAGATCATCCCTGAAGTGTTTTGTATAGCTGTTGCATGGAACGACTGGAATGGAAGACTGGTGTTCATGGACTAATTGAGGTAGTCTTGTTCATTGATCCTTGACCTAGTATAAGACAATGGGAAGGAAATAGAGAAAGAAAAGGAAATGCGTCATTATTTTAGCTCTGCCAGACACGATTTCCTCCACTCCATTGACGAAAAAAATATTTCCCGTCAATAGTATCAAATTTTGTGAAATATGAACTGGTTTATAATAAAATGTATCCGTAAAAAGGTAAAAAAAAAAAAAAAAAAATAGAAATGTAAACGCCCTGATATTGTCGTGTCAATACTATTTATTAATCATAATGTGTTATGCATCTGTAACTGATAAAATATAGGCATCACAATATTGTTTGAATTCCTTATATATTCCCGTTTACACAGTTAGCTATAAAAATCGATCTGCATATTGCTCGGAGAATCATCTCAACTTCCGATCTAACCTGGCTAGCTGACATGTTCCGGTTTATTGATACCATCGACTAGAAATAAGAGCATTGTGACCAGTCAATATAACATCACGTGACCTCGCCATTTATTAAAAAAAAGATATGAGGTTGAAACCCGGTTGATTGTCGGTCACGTTGTGAGACGTACGTTCATGTTTATTGAAATTAACACGCACGCACACGCCTCTTGAAATACATTTGGTGATATTCTTCTCATTTTGTCGGCAAATATTCGAAAAAAAGGAGGAAAATAGAACGTTAAATTTGGACGTCGAATCAGAATTAGCACATTGATATCCGTGCCAACAAAGAAAGCGTGGATGTTTGAAGAGTTTTGAAATGTCACGACTCGAGCGCGGCGTCCCTGGGAGGTTTTCGCTGCTTCCGGCATCCGGTCACGATACAGTGACTACTTGAACGGCTTCCAAAGAGAACCAGTCCCGAGATCTCGGAAACAGCAAAATATATAAATCCATGTTTAACCCAGAGTCTCTTTTGGAGCTTTTCTTCTTCTCCTTCGAGTTGTGACAATTTGAACTCGCAAATTGACCTAATTTTCAGAAACGAATCGAAGCTCTATCATCAAAAATGCGTGTAACCGTAAGCTAACTATGCAGATTATTAATCTTTATGGTAGCAATGTGCACTCACAAATTGACGTAAACGAATTGAAGCTTTACCAACCAAAACATGCGTAATACATGTACATGTAGTGAGAAATAAATGTTTACATTCTGTGATGTATACTCTCTTTAAAAAAAAAACAAGTGGAATGGTTCACTCATTAAGGAGTGAATTTTGAGTGAATTTCGAGTGCACTGCAGTGATTTTTATTCCTTTTGGAGCGACCCGAGGAATCACTCGGAGATTCCGAGTAATCCCTGGGTTCACTCAAAAGTGAGTGAAAAACACACATTGTCACTCTAAATTCACTCTTTTTTGACATTCACTCCTTAAAGAGTGAACGATTTCACTCGTTTTTAAGGGAGTAATTATTTTGAAAGAAGCAACTGACGAGACGAAATCTTCCCACACAACCTCAGATTTATTTTGTTACGAAAGCAAAGCAGAGGGGTCTACTGTAAGTCTAACAGTTACAGTATGTTGTCATGCTTGCTACAACCCCGCCAGTTACTGGGTTAAGTAAACGACCCTGTTTCCACAGACATGACAGACTAGCCAAATACACATGCTCAGACTCACATAAATAACACCGTTGACATTGCAGATACTCCATTAAACAGGGTTACAAAAAGGAAAACGGGTCACGGGAACACCAAAATAAGTTGCTCTCTTCAGAACATCAAGCGTATGGCACGCATTGGACACACAAACATGACTGAACCCAATTTCACAAGTTCACTTTTTATGGAGTAAATTATACGAGAAAGTAATCATCGACTGCATATTTTGAAAGAAATTTTACTCTGTATGAAATTAATTTCAATAAAATTTCGAATGAACTGCACGAGTTATGGAGTGACCCCATGGTCGGCATAACTAAAGACGAGAGTGGAAGTCTTATCAACGCGAGTGAATTTGCCTATTCATTCAAAACTCAAAGACATGGGCCTCCTCGAAAATAAATCGGGACAAAATAAAAAATTTGGGGAAAAAACATTTCTTATGTGTGTGTTCATTTCTCTCTTTCTGCATCTGAATTGCAATCCCAATAATAAAACATACAATGCGTTACTAAGAAATATATTTCTTTAACTACTGCCTACAGTACGTGTAAAATACAGTCCGCGTATGGCACCACTTAGTGGCTTTATGTAAGAAAAAGGTCCTCCTCATGACGTCACTATTACGTCACACGGTCAACCAGATAAGACTGTGGCTAGTTTACGCACATCGTAAGCAATTAACATCTTCGCGACGAATCTTCTTTTACGCTTCAACAACATCCGAGACACCGTTGGCAACATATTATTTCCTTATAGGATAATTCCTACGTAACAAATTCCACACGTCATTTTGCTAAAATAAATAAATAACGCTTAAATAAATTCTTTTTGCTACATTTTATTTCTGTTGTGCAAATGTGTATTCGCAAGTTGCTTATTTTGTATTTTCATTAAAATTCGCTCATATATCTGAAGCACATATACACAGTTTACAAATAAATGCATTATATAGTTATATCGGTGTTGCTTATCGGTCGTACATGTGTGCCAAAAGGGCCTCAACCCTATTTTACATTTACACCAGAAGGGCTTGATGAGTGTTCAAAACTTATGGTATTAACGTCCTTTAGGCAGAAAGTTAAATTTGGTTTAAGGCCCTTTGGCATATGACCGACGTTATAAAGAATCTCTTCTACTGTCGTTCTTACGAGATGATGATTATACTCACAAACAAAACTGGAATCAGGCGTTTTGCTAAACATAATAATGTTCATTTCTCTTATGCCCCGAAAGAAATTAATCACATAGAAAGCTACACATCAAATCTGTCTGTCACAAGGTATACACAGTCATACTGATGGAAATTCTTTTTAAAATGAGTCAACTTTTGACTACAAAATTTCACATTAGAACTTTTGCACAGTTTACTTGATTCTGGAATAGTTCTACACCAACTTGAGGACTACTTCCCCAATCATGCCATTTACCAAGTAATGGGTCATTTATGTATTTCAAGAGCAGTCTCAACAGTCCTTCTTGTCGGTTGGGGTCAGACAGATATATTTTGGTTGAATTACTATTGTCATGATATATTTAAAGGGAGAAGGAACCGGGAACTAACAGACATAAGTTAAGAAAAAAAAATGACGCGAGTATTGTGAGAATTATGATACAGCCTAAATAAGCGTGATACTCACCCTCAGCAAGGCCCTATACGTCTTTGCAAGTTTTACCCCAGGACAAAACTTGCAGAAACAGCTATAGGGGGAGGAGCTTATCGATTCAAACCGTGCATACATTACCACGGCGCGACTAACACACGTCTGGTGGCATGCATCGGTCAAGCATGGTCAGCTCCAGACCTGTGCACGTGCGATCTGATTCGTTGGCAAGAACTCAAATTTTTTCTTAACTTTTGCCTGTTAGTTGTTGGCTCCTTCTCCCTTTAAATCTATGGATATTCTATCTTCCGAATCCGGGGGATAATTTATTTCTTTCATCGTTTCTATGAATACATTTTGAATACTGTGATTTGCACACTTTAGCCGTTGCTTTGTCCAGTAAGCCTCAGGCAATCTTTGGAAGAAAGTTATGCATGAAATTTGCATACATTATGAAACCCTCTTGACAGTAGACCTTTAAAGGTAAATGATATGATAGGGGGGTAGTCCTCAACTCGGGGTAAAAACTATTCTAGGATCAAGCAAACTTTGCAAGGATTCTACTGTGCAAAGTTAGTGGTCAAAAGTTGACTCGCTCTAAAGTAACTTGCCTCTGTATGCCTTGTGACAGACAAATCTGTTATGTAGGGTTCTATGGAATGTATTATTATCGGGGCTCGAAAGAAACAAAATGCTAGTATGTTCATGTTTAATTCGGCGCAAGTAAACAAAGTCAAGACATATCGTTCCAGCCAGGAGATACACTCCAGCTAGTGTATCAATTGATATATCTTTCAACCAGTTTGGTTCAAAAGGTTTTTTTTTGTTTCTCCAGATCATTTCACTGTCCTTTAATGTCTCTTTGAAGAACACACAGATTCCCCATAGTGCATCTCCTGTTCATTCCGAGCATGGACCAACACGTCCATGCTCTGGCTGACACTACAGTACACATCAAAATAATCGCACCTTCACTGCTCCCTGCCAAGGACTTTGATGTAACGTCTTTAATTATTGTAGTAGAGTGCCCCCAACGTCCACAAAACGAACAGGCTGGTGGGAACAACGGTTACATTTCCACAACACTCTATTTTCAGAAAGTATTCAATTTCATACACAGTATGGACAATTGTTACTACTGACAACTAACATGGCTTGACAATTTGGCTGGAAAATCTTGTGCAATATTTTATTCTGTATAGCATTTCAGCGATCTCTGGTTGTCCATCATTTCAAGAGCTATAGTTTGCCGTGCTGTTTTTTTTTCCCCTAGAAAAATTACATGACGATAACAGCCCGTCACGTATATCTCACCGTTTTGCAATGACAATTCTCTGGGCACGGGCAGCTCTAGGGCTGTCTACGGCGAGAGGGAAAGGGGCAAATTTTTTCAGAGCAGCTCAATAAATGAAAGTAAACCTGACATGAAAAAGGGGGTTATAAATGACTTGTAAAACCCCTAACTCCATCGATACCCCATATGCCAATGGCGTAATTCGAGATGATCATCCATGTAATGCAAAGTCACGTATTACGCGAACTGACCTTGCAATGGCAGAGTCGAGTTGAGCTCGTGACATACATGTAGTCAGATGACAAAATTTATATTAATTAATTAGCGAAATGGAAGAAACTCGTTCGTTTCATCATCAACAGCTGGTTGCAAAAAGGCCCTTGGCCTCGCGACTTTTGTGGTTCCAAATGTGATCGTTTTTCTAGTTCTTTTGTGATACAAAAGGGGACTCAGTCGCAAAATATTACACGAATATGTCAAGTATCGTTTTGCTGCGTGTCTCAACTTGTACCTATTTGATTACCTTGTGATCTAATAAGTGGACAAGGATAATGGAAATGCGTAAGACTCAGAAGCGTCATTTTCAGTGGTACTTTAAAGGGAAATAGGAAATAAAATCATTCAATTTTAATTCTTCTTTGTTTTACTCATCGATGCGTCGAATGATAAGTCAAACTTAGCCTCGGTTCAAGACCATGCGACTTTTTCCATCCCCAGATTACTAGTACACTCCCTCTCCGACTTTTTCTACCTCCACTCTGCCTAGTCGATACTAATCTGAATTTCAGACCCCCCCCCCCCCCTTCGCGAAGCAGGGGCCGTCCGCGGAGCGGATTGGAGACAAGTTTGGCTTTTGATTCCAGAATTATGGCCTGGCAATCAGACTAACTCGATGTAAGAACAGGACCTCACCACAGGCCACACAAGTCTTAGTTCCAGTGATTATTGATGATATTAATTTCACTATTATATAGGATAAGTTCTTACACCTGGAAGCCAGACTAATAATAACCATCAGAATCTGATATTGATAAACTTCCGACTAACCTATAGATATCCATCATGCATCACGAGAAAAACATTGTAAAGAGAGATGTTCATATGCAATTAGAGTCTCATTAAACCTTGAATAAGTATGAAGCCAGTTGCTTTCGACAAACGCATTTCCAATTGGGACGAAATTAATTTGACGCAAATTTCAAGATTTTGCTAAAACGAGCAAATTAATTAAATACACCAACAAGATGCTGAAGGTAAACTTTCCAAACTTGTTTACTGGGTAGGAATTGTATCAAGTATTTTGATCTGATTTTTTTTCCGATTAACATTGGTCTACTTTGATACAAAAATAAAGTTTATTGCTATGGAAAGCGGAACGGTTTCTGCGACATCCAGTTTGACACAATATGCTACTCTATTGGAAAGCCCACTGGACAGCGATTTCGCAAAAACTTCCTCTGTCGTAGCCCATTTTAAACGATAAATCAAGGTCAAAATAGGTACCAACCTCAATGATTAGTAGTGTTCAAATGCACAAATTAAACACCATAGAACACAGAAGTTTGGAAAGTTATGCTGCCAATGGCGAGGTATGCATGAATTAACAATTTCTACTCCAGTGGATGATTAAATACCCTAGATCTGCACACAGTAAGTCTATGGGAGAAAATGGGCAGGTGAATCCGGTCAATTTGAATGCTTGTAGGTTTTCACTTTTTTAAAGCACTAAATCATCATTTTGAAATGCAATTTCTCAGGGATTCATTTTCAGACCTTATCAAAGACACTTGGAGCGTGGAGGAATACATGTATGTACCTCACAATTGTTTTTAACTGTGGTAAATGTTTGCCACTGAAGTAGTACGACTGTGAGTGACATCATATTTGACCCACAATCGTGGAAGTGCTATAAGACAACTTCCGCAGCCTTCCAGTCTCTCTGTCATTACCCCTTTCCCTTTCTGATTACCAAAATTACCGGGTTAGGCGTTCAGGGAATGTATGTTAATAGCATTAACGCGTAGTTAACTTTCCCAGGGCTGTCTTTTCCCTTCTCTCTCCATCCCTCCTCATGGTACAGTGGAATCTATTTAAAGGTAGGGTGTCTTTTTTGCAGGCCTAAACTTTACCATTGTGTAAATACACTGGTATGTAGAAGAAAATGCCATTTAAGAACCTTTAGCAAAGTGTAGAAGCAAGAAACGCTTCTTTAGTGGAATTATAGTGAACGTTACACTTCGATTTCCTTTTTGGTCTCTCGGACAAAGCTGTACTGTCAATTTTAGAAAGTGCATGCAGGTCTCTTTTTACCTCAATAGACAACGTCACTGAGAGCTAAGTGCACGTAGATGATCTTGCACAGTCCTTTTATGCCTGACACATGCCAGCACAGAAGGAAGTCAACAGTCTGGTATTACATAAATATAGTTAGAGGCATGAAGTGAGGTTTGAAAGTGTGTGCCAAGAACTTACACTACACAACTATTGTTTTTTGTTTGTCTTCTGTTCATTTTCAAAATCTAGGTACATGGAACTTCCTATCTTCAATTCAAATTTCACACGCAAGTCCTTTAGCCCAAGGACATGAATAATGTTGGCTGTACTATATATGTTAGGGTTGCAAATGGTAGGGACGGTAGTCTTCTCAAGTGCAGAATTACCATTTTCCAGAATAACTGTATTTCAAACTAAAAATAACTGTTTTCTAAGGAAAAAAGGAGAAATTGTTTCATGAAATAAGTTGTGTGTTTCGATAAACCGAAATCGGCGGCTTACATGTTTGTGTATTGTGTTTTTTTTTCCCGCAGATTCACCGTAGGAAAAGTTAAAGACTGCCGAAAGAACAACAGGCAGTATTGAATTAAATAACAGAAAAACAACAACAACAAAAACCCACCAGCAAATCGTTGTGAAGTTATGGAAAAGTATTCATAGAAACAAAAAATGAATCTCCCCTTTTCTCCCTCTGTAGGCAGGAGGGGCACAATTTTGTCTCGATCATGACTTAGCACTCCCTTTAACGCCTCTGCAGCACGGCTACCCTGGATCTTGATCAAAGTATTCGTTACACTTCGGATGAGCGCTGGATGATTCACAGAGCTAACTCGGAAGTATGGTGGTGGAGGATAGGCAAAGGCGTGTTAGCGATGGAAATCAGATGTAATCGCAAGTAAATACTTCCCCATGTCTGTGGACAGATCGAGGAGAAGAACCAGTTCGCTGGCCCCCCGCTCCGTAATTCAGCAGTCCTGGGAGTTTTAAAATACATGCAATGTATTGTGGCACGACGCCATCGAAATCAGGTGAGTAACCAGTCCTTCTTGGAAAACTATCGATCGTTGAAAGAGGATCTTGGCACTCGCAACTCACAATGGACAATAAAATAACAAGAACCCTCCATATGGATCAAGCCTTCTCCAGTTTCCCCGACCTTTCATTAAATCATAGTGACAGAGTAAAAGTACGATATGACTTTTAAAGACAAAAGCTATAACATTTTGGAGCTGCAATTAAAAAAAGTCATACTTTGCTAAATACAAAAGTTTGGAAATTTATGCTGCCACTGGCAAGATATGAATGCATAGACAATTAGTACGTGGGTGAAGTACAAAATAGCCCAGATCTACTCACAGGAAGTCTATGGTAAGAAATGGGCAGGTGAATTCGGTCAACTTGTAGATTTTCACTTTTTGAAGCACTAAATAATCATTTTACAATACAATTTTTCAGGGCTTCATTTTTAGACCCTATCAAAGACAAATGGATCACGGAGGATTATGTAGCTCGCATTTTTTTTTAAACTGTGGCCATTGTTAGCCGATGGCTTTAACACCATAAACGTACCATGCTAAAACTGTATAGCCATGAACCCGTTATAACATACCTCGATTGATGCTGAGGTTAGTTGAAAGCTACCGTCAAGAATAAATTCAATACACTATCAATTTGGTACGCACACTTACATCATGTACGTCGTATCAAGAAATTACGGTACTGATG
>JZLH01S0103063.1:0-22358 GCA_001188425.1 Eucidaris tribuloides
CTGACAGCATGGGCATGGTAAGTCGGGGGAATATTCAAGTGAACATAAACCTCTATCAAAAACGATGAGCAACTCTCTTTTGCAAACCATGTTCCTTCTAACTCGGTAGCTCCAATCTCATGAAGATGATAAGAATTTTGGTATTATTAGTAATTAAGATGAGAAACTGACATAAAAATTATTAGACTTTGAAAAGATAAAATATGTATTTGAATAATGAAGGTACGATTATTTATCAGAAGTGCAAAACTCACAACGGAATAATGCCAAAAATGTCCGTGGCGGGGGCGTTAGGGGTTGAGCTTGTGGGCTTTTCAGATACCCAAATAAGTCCAGAAGTGAAAAAAGTGAAAGCCTTTCTAGTCACCAGCCAGGCTCTAAAAGTGGAGGCGGGCTCATAAACCTTTCCCAGTCATTAAAAGTATACCAAGGGGATTGGCAGGCTTTTCCAGCTACTGCAACTCCACCAAATCGACCGAGCAGGTTGCACGCGGCTCTTTTCCAGATCACCCAAAACTTCCAGCAAGTGGTGGTGTTAAGTGTCCAATGCATTTACTTACTTGGGTTTTACTTTTAACTGGAGCACTAGCCCCTTCCATGAAAAATTTTAATTGTGTGTACGGTGTAGCAACACCCCTTCGGCACCCCCTGCCTTCTAAGGACTGGCAAATAGTCAACTTATACCTTAAACACCATGCTCCATAACCAACCCATCGCGTAATAACAGTTCGTCGTTGCTACGGTAGTGATAGCGTGGTTGAGGAGGCACGGTTCGGTCGAGGGGTGTATCCATCCCGGACGGTTCCACACATGTAGTTTAGTACCGATATCTACATATTAATGATTTCTTCCACAATCCAGCGGCTGTTCCGGAGGATAGGCGACACAGTATCCGCAGAATGCGTCTGAATCAGAAAAGAGTAAGCAACTTGCATTACAAAGGCGTGGCTGAACATAATTGAAAGGCCTAAGCCTAACTTTTGGCAATAAGTTCAGGATACCCCATAGATAAGGGAAATCCACATGAATGGTTAGTACAAGCCAGGATATTTACTACAATGATAAACAACTCGCGAAGACTATGTTATTTTCAGACAGCAAGCACTGTAGTTCTACTATCTGTTTTATTTCTTTTAACATACTATCATCAAGCAATAATTTAACGTCAGTCTTCATAAAGGTTTCTGTACTTGCTCAATCATAATCATTATTCCAGCAGGTTTTACACATATATCCCGTGTGTAATTGCAATGCAAACAGCCATCTTCCCAACACATCCCGACAGTAAACACCAAAGTGCATTATTTACAAAATATCAACTCATTACAAGCTAATGAAACGGTTAAAATCATATTTGAAAGATATACTTTTTAAAATGTACCCAGTGTCCACCCCAAATCGGACGTAATCGATTATGGACATTTTAGTGTACATAATACACAAGATGGTGGCTATCTTACGCGCGAACTCTGGAAACTAAATATTGCGTTCTTTCTATCGTACAATTATTTAATCAAAGCGACCAAAGGCAATATCGTTACCGTCACCAATTGCTCAAAAGTGTTATAGGAAAGTTATTGATCACCGTACAACAGAGAGAAGTGGTAAATATTGCTAGACTTACCGGTTGCATGTAAGCCCAGTGGTTTATGGTTATGGCGTGTTATCACTCCAAACTGTACTCCCCTTCAGCGTTCGCACTTGGAGTCCAATCCATACCAACGTTTACCATCATGTACTCCCACGTTATGAGATACTACAGACTGTTCAAAATCTGAAATCAAGAAGCAACGTTCAGTAAATAAATAATTTTAAATAAGCAGGTACTGTATGTCAGTAAGAAGTCAGTTATAGCAAATACAGTGTGTACACATAAGTTAGTAGCGTAAGTAATAATTCGTGAGTATGGTAAGGTGAGCGATGTACATGTTAGAGAATTACCGCTTTAATGCAGCAAGTATGTAGGTAGGTACACTTAAAGTAGTTGGTAAATTAGCCAAGGTAAAAGTAAGTGGGTAAGTGTATTCGGATTTACAACTAGGGGTTAAGTAAGCTAGTAAGTTGGGTAAGTAGTGTAGGGTAGGTAACTTAAATTAGTATGAGTAAATAACAAGTAAGTAGGAAGGCAGGTACGCCCAAAATGAGCTAGATAATTAAGTCGTGATTCCTAAGTATAGTACGCACCACTATGCGCAATTTGGACATTTTCACTTGATGGTTATGCGCTATAAAAAAACTGTTATTATTATTAAAATGTATTCTGTTGCTGATTAGTTGTATTGACCCAGCGTTTTCAACTCGTTACCACTGAATTACTTCGCTGCTGCATTGCCCATATTCAACAAGTCGTTAATTTTAAAAATGTAATTCTGATTATGTCGCGACACCTAGGTTTTCTGAGAATACATTAATTTGCAAGTTACTGAGATTTATCTTTTTATTACCTTTATGTTGATAGGAAAGTATTATTGAACAGACGCAATATTCTTCTTCTCAGAAAATGGAGGACCCGGGAAATAGTACCTTTTTTTTGTTTTGCTTTGATTTTGCTTCTTTCCCATGCGTCACCGCGTTGATGTCCACATTGCATTGCACTTATTACTGTTTCAAATTATGTCTTGTGTTTTGACTTATTGTCGCTATAGACACCAGACTTCCGCCACTGCCCTCACAATCAGACCGGGCACCTAGCCACGATTTGGCAGACGTTCGGACTTGGTAACATGAAGCACCGTATGCCACTTCACCCTGAAAAAAAAAATTACCAAAAGAGAAATTACCAACAAGCTTTTCAAATAAACGAGAAAATCCAAAAAGGTGAAGTTGGTAAAAGAGTTTGTTTTTGCGATGTTTCCCCCAAATAATCAAAATTAACAACCGGGTCACCCCAAAAAGTAGGCTACATTAACTCTCAACTTAATTGTTGAACATTCGATGGCGTAATCGATTGACAAAATGTGATAAGTTAGGGTAATGTGTTGTAATTGATGAGAATGCAAGCACACATATACACGACACAAACACACACACACACATACACACATGCACATATACACACACAAACACACACACACACATACACACATGCACACATACACACATACACACATACACACATACACACATACACACATACACACACAACACACATTCAACACGCACATGAGACGCACACACACATACACACACATACACACACACACAAACACACATACACACATTTACACATACACACACGAAACACATACACAACATAGCGCATACAGACATGTCCACACACACACAACACACACACGACAACGACGACGCACACACACACACACACACACACACACACACACACACACACAACACACACATATAATACACACAATACGCCAGAATGTATCCTTACCAGTGAACATCCAGATGGCGTGATAGGTTGATCAGTGGGAGGTAGATCTTCTTTCTTCATTTTACAAATTGACGGCAGGTTGACATTACACGTTAAATCATTCCACGCTCCCTATGATTTTAAACGACAATAAAACATTGTAGGTCAACTGAATATTGTAAATTATCATTAAAATGTAAATAACAAGACATCACCCCCGTAAAACGTTACCGTAATTTCTGTCCATCTCCGAGGTTACTGTTTACACGAAGGGATTGGGGGATAGGAATCATGTTACCATTATTCCTACTTATAATAACACTAGAATATAAAAATGTAACACTAAAAAAAACATAAAAACTCCTTTCTAATATTTCATAAAAATAAGTCAGCATGCTCAAACTGAAATATCATTCAAATTTTCTGCTATCACGGTAAAGTTACAATCGCTACCGGCCTAATCGAAATACACCTTCCCGAGCAAAATGTACGTGTTTTTACTCCTTTCTCATATTTACTGAAAGTTCTTCAAAAATAGATTAGCATGCTCAACCTGAAATCCCATTCAAATTTTCTGCTATCACGGCAAATGTAGGATAGCTATAGGCCTAATCGAAATACACCTTCCCGAGCAAAATATGTACGTGTTTTCAACACTTCAAAATACTTATTGCGATCACTGATAAGGTCCTAAATCCCCTATTAATTTCAATGAGGTGCTATTTTCGATATCTCATTGACAAAGGTGCCAATTCATACGAGGAAAAATTAATCGCATTTACATCACAGTCGTAAATGTTTTGTTTGGCGGTGATGTTTCGGTGTAAATCATCTTTCTTCTGTCGCCCTGATAATATAAAAGAGTGGAGTCAGCTGACAGCCTGCACTATTCCAAGTTAAGGTGACTCAAATTTTCGAGTTACTTTGACTCGAATTTATCCGATTCTCAGTTGACGCCCATTTTATTCGGAATCCGAGTCATTTTAAGTCGGAAAAGATTACACTCCCAGCTGACTCCTTTCCGAGTCAAATTTGACCCGGCAGAAATTACACCTAATGCAAGAACCGATTCTTAAAGAGTTAAGAACTCACAGATCGACGCATCTCCGTACAATCTTCAGCCGTGTCCTGGTAGTTGTTAGGTTCGCTGCTATCCCAGTTGGTATAGTCAACAGGGGTGCTATCACTCCATTCAAATAACATCTGGACTCGGACGTCACTCAAACCGATCCAAACAGTTCCGGTAATACCATCTAACAATGTAAATAAATCAACTGAAATATGTAAACACGTTTGTAAATGAGTTGCTTGGAAGTAACGTTTTTATTTATCAATGCTTATATTTCTTTCTTTCTTTCTTTCTTTATTCATTCATTCATTCATTCATTTGCATATTTAATTATTTATCAATTTAAATACTTTTTTAACTTATTTATTCATTTCTTCTTCATTTATGAACATATTCATTTATTTATTACTTTATAATTATAATTACTTATATGTTAATTTATTTATTACTTTATTTCCTTAATTTATTTACTGATATTACTACTTTATTTATGTATTTCTTAGGTACTTACTTACTTACCTACTTACTTACTTACTTACTTACTTACTTACTTACTTACTCACTCACTTACTTGCTTATTCATTTACTTACACTCAACCCGCATAGGCCGTGGCCAATAACAGAGGAATAATAATATGTCTGATTATACATGCATATTTTTTACCTGCCGAGGTGAACAGGGTTTGCAAGAAGCTATTCTCGTTGGCGTCATGAATCGATACAAGGTCAGCCTGGGCCCCAGAAACCAAGGCCTGGCAGTGGCTTTTCGCCTGCTCGTAGGTACCAGCGGCTATATTGACGTAGTAGCAGTAGCTCCCGTAGGATGTCCATCCCGGTCGGCAGTGATAGTTTGGCGGTAACGTGGTGGGAACGGGATCTACAACACTCATTACTGCCAGATCCATGGGAAAAGGGAAATAATGAGAGTTAAGGTAAGACCCCGATAGAAATTGAACCCATGGGAGGCTACATAGCAAATTGACTGTTGAGGCAAATTTCTGAACAAAGAGGAAATATTTGGCCTTGAAAATTTTGCAACAGAAATTTCAACGGTACACTTGATTCTAGTATCGTTGTGTCCTAAAATGAAACTGTTTCCAATCCTGTCACTTCCCATTAACATTATAGGAATTATCTAATGCGTATGCATTATTGCCATAACCGTGGGTAAAGGGAAATATTGAGAAAACGTTCGAAATTTGAATACAAAACTTAGCTACTCTTTAATATGTAACTAATTTTAAGTGATAATTTCTGAAAGTATGTCACATAAAATAGTTTGCACTTATGATTACGCAGACTTGCATAATTTAAAAAAGGGGTGGTTCAATGTTGCACCCTTTCAAAGCGACACCTGTGACACCATTATGTGCGTAACTTTGAACAGGTTAAAGCACAATAGGTGCCTTTAAATGGGCAGTGGATACAATCTGCAATATTTGCACCATCTTTTCATTTTTTTTTTTGCAAGCAACTTCACACAGCACATTTTTGCGCACATATTTGAACTTTTATTTATGTTTTTATGGGTGATAACGGAAGGCATGCACTGTACAGGTTGTAAACCTATGAGGATGTACCCCACCCCTCCCCCTACATCGTGAAAATTTTCACAACTTAATTATTTTATTGTGTAACTTTGCACTAATAAATGTATTTCAGGTGTTGCATTTAGTGTACAAAAATTATGCAATCGATATCAAAGATTCCAATCATTCTTTATAAGTCATTTGTCTCATTTTATACTTTTCCCAGTTGATTTAAGTCCAAATATTGAAAATTGCCCTCCGTTACACAGTATGGGTCTACTTACGTCTTTCGTAATAATCTGTGGTAGAGTCTGTTATCAGATTTCCACCCATGTCCTTAGTACTGTCACTGAGGGCGCAGTCCGTGGTCTGTTTTCTGTAGTCGAATGACCGACAGGTGAAGGCCGTTGATTGGACACAAGCCGCAGCGCACTCCTCCGGGTAGGCACCGGATATGATGAGGCTGTCGGAACCCGACAAGAAAGCGTTCGGATAGACGTTGAAATGTGATGTCAAGTAACCTGTAATTAAAGTATAAGCAAGTTATCGGAAGTTAGGGAAGGACGGGTCTGGCTCAGAGGATAAGACCCTGTCTCCTCGATGAAGAGATTCTCAACATACATGTAGAGATCCCTCGTTTGAGTGCACGCCATGGCGTTTGATTCCTTTGGTAAGTGGACTGTAGGGCATTGACCAAATAACGCTCTAGAAAAAAGTTCCGTAGTCTCCAGATTGGTGTTAAAAATTCACATTACACACTGATTAAGATTAAGTTGCTGATGAGAAAGCATATTTTTTCTCCAATTTTTATAAGCGCATTATTGAGATAATCGACTTATCAATAAGGCAAGCTCCTCAGTCCCATTCGTAGAAGAAGGAATCACCCTTAATAGCGATTTCACAGACAGGAACAATACTTGCTGGATCGGTCTTTACAGTTATGTTATTAATATTTATGAAGGCCTGTGGCTCTATTTCACATCGGAATGTGCACGTGCTCTTTTGGATGAACTTTTAATAACAGCCATTCACGCAGTCCTCCATTGTTTATACAATAGTTCGTGTCAAATGCCTCACCAAAGTTCCTATTCAGTTTTCAAATATCTGCGGTTTCACAGAAGCATTGTGACTGCATAGGTTGTCAAGCACTCCCAAGTTTGCGAACGAGGATATGACGGACTGACAGTTCAGCCACGAAATATGTTTTTGCACACGGTGAAAGTCCCCGGTAGTTTGTACACTGCTAAAATTGGTCACGACATTATAACCATCATGATTAATTAATGTTCTCACAAACGCGCACATGGTATTAGGAGAACAAACACTATATATGGGTTTAGTAATATTTAGATAATCATCACTAGGGATTTGTAAAATACCACTGATGGGACTACGGAAAATCATGATAAATGGCCTTGCCCTACAGTCCAAAGGCACTACATCCCAATACCTCGTCCTTCGGATAGGGCGTAAAGCCGGAGGTCCCGTGTTGAGAATAGTCATTTCAGCACATCGAAAAGAGAACGGTGCACATGGTGTGGCAAGTTGCCACCTGCCTACTCACATTCCTGCAATACCATGACTTCATACCTGCATACTCACACCCACACACTCACGAAAGCGGTAGAAAATGCGCTCCGATCGAGACTGTGTGCGATACTCTTCCAAGGCAAAAAAAAAAATTATTTCTGAATTTTGAATTTATGTAATAATTTCAACTTTAATACATTACCAACATTATTTCTTTAATTCAGACATAAATATTTGATGCAAAACAGTTTCGTTTCTTGAAAAAAAATATCTACGTGTCGGCTGTTGGAACCCTTTGCCATGCCTTTACACATAATAGGACATTTATCAAGAGGAAAATACAGGCAGCTGTAAGAGGTAATCTATTGCACTCTATTGCCTGTATGGGTGCACCTACAGTGTTCATAAAAGGACCCAGTGTGGAAAAGGTAAATGGAAGGCTTTATAGGCTGTCCTAGATGGAATCCACCGAAAGGAATGAATGAATGAATAAATGAATGAGTAGATGAATGAATGAATGAGTAGATGAATGAATGAATGAATGGATGAATAAATGAATGAATGAATGAATGGATGAATGAATGAATGAATGAATTGTGAAAACACTCACCATTCTTTTTGCAGATATAGCCCAGAGTCCTGTCACAGAATAGATCGTTCCATCTGCCGTTGCTTTGATAAACCTGGACACAGTGTTCACCACTGCCAGCATTGTTTGGTTCACCTGATAATTTGGGGAAATTAATCATAAAAAATAGACTTTTACAAGTTTTAATACTCTTCACAAAGTGATAGTAATTATTCATTGGCAATACTGTAGCAACAGAACTAAAACAAAGATAATGATAAATCATTTAATGCGTATGCTTTGTGTTACTGCAAGATACATCACTAATTATGCCCAAAACTTTGACCACGTTGTCATATTTCTGACCTGGGTTCCAATTGATATAGGCGAAGCCACTTCCATCACTCCATTGCCAACCTCCTTCTGATGACATGTCGTTGGCGCCAATCCACATACCAGACTGGGTCACGTACACCAGACGAGCTTTTTAGCAGAGAAAAAAATGCAAGTGATAGGTAAGATATTACTTCGGTTTTGAAAATAGTGAGTGATAATATATATAGTAAAAAATGAAATATAATAAAAATAAATGCAATATCCTACATTTCGTTTTGCGTTAAAATGAACCAATTATACATGTACATGTATGTGGGATAAATTCAACTTCAAACAAATTGTTGACAAAGTTGCATTGCGTTCGGATTGCATCCCCTCAAACAAAAACTTAGAATTAAGTGTGGGTCGTAAGTATTGAATGACTTTAATTTCGTATTCAACAAAATTTGACTTACTTTCGTATTTAAACTTATCCATCGCAAAGTACATCATGCAGAATAATTCACAACGTTTTACTGTAATCTGCAACGCATGTCAGGTAAAGATTTACAAAACATGCTATCAATTAAGTAGATTAAACTCTATTCAAAGTAAAACTTTCCCCGGGGACGCAGCTTCTATTTTTCCTCGCATAATTCTTGATTTTTCATGAATGACCTCAGTATTGATTACTTGAAAACGACCATTTTTGTGACACAATCTTGAAAGATGAAGTGTATGCAGATACTCAATACCCACCCTACATGCGCCGATGTTTCCTCATTCAAACCCTACATATCTGCATGTAGTATATAAGATAGACCTGCAACTTTCTAGAAAATGCTTCATTTTGAAAATTGTCTTACGTGTATTTTGTCTGTATATTTCAAACACTATATCAATTATTACACACCATTGATGTAAGTTTGTTCCGTGTCATCGGCAATACTCAGGAGATCACCGCCTCCAAGGTGGCAGGCCGTCCTCGCGTCCTGCCAGTTCTTGTAGTCGGTGGCTTGAAACAGGTAGCAGTTACCGGTACTGGCGACATACTCCCAACCCGTGCCGCACCGCGCGTTGAATACGGCTGGAAAAACAACGAAATCGAACGTAGAGGAAATAGGCCGATTTACTTAGTTTACATTATTTATGGCAGAGGTCAGTGTCAAAGATGATCAGGATCTTAACCTCCATCCGCTACCAACACGGCTTAAATTTATTAGACTGTCAAAATTTCATTAAATCAAGAATGGCATCATTGATCTTAAAATCGATGACCATATCCAACCCACCCAAGCTCCTACGGGAAAGACAACTAGAAGCTACTATCCCGACAATTACTCAATCACCCATGGCACCTCGTCAACTCTTGTTAATACTTTTCCATAAGACGGCAAAAGACTGGAATGCTTTACCTGAAGAGATTAAACAAATTCATTATATAAAAACAGACACTCTCCAGCGTCATCTCCGTCTCGACTAGCATGTACCTATCACATTTCAGTGCTGAGTGATACCTTATCCAGAGTTTATCAGCGTAATCATTCCAATCTAGTTCCAGCATAACTTTTACACAAATGTTGTCCCGCAGAACCAGAAAGCCGTCCGAGGTCGCTACACAAAGCAATAACTAATGTACTTATATTCCAAATATTGACATGTATGCATTAAAAACAGATTTATGGAGTATTTGATTATCTCCGAGTAAGAAAAAATGCATACAATTTCTGACTTCATTATGGAACCATCCTACAAAAATAAAATACGATGCACGATTGAGAGAAAAATGCATTTATAGTTATACAGAAGCATTACTATTTTACAACAAAGTATTGTACTATTCCACACATTATATTTCTAATTTTATCATTCAATTTAGGTTGGAAATCGTAAATGTGTAAAGGTGCTAATATTTTGAATTAAAAATATGGTGTAATTGTTAAATTGTCATAACAACAATCAAATGCTTAGAATTCATACAAAACACAGGCTCCAGTTATGAAGTATCTCATTTTACTAAAAGCAACTACAAAAATAGGTAAAATTTTGTCGAACTTGTATATGGAGAACTGGCTCGCGTCCGGTCGATATCATCATTCTACGACTGTTATACCAATTCGAAAGTTTTAACCACATCTTTTTACCACATGTTTAAAATCTTGGAACTATTTGGTCAGCAATCGTATCATTGGACACACCATTCAAAAGCAGTGAGACAATCATTTTAGTTTCGGGATTTTTTTTACCGAGTGGGAAAAGTGTCAAATTGGTAACTTACGTGTTGGTACAGCGGGAGGCCCTTGACTGCCGCCAGGTGCTACAATGTACAAAATAAAATGATATAAACAAATATATGAAATTTCGATTAATGTAACCACAATCCAGAATTCTTCATTTGTTGATATTTATTCATGTGAGATGTTCAGTTCTAAAGATATATAAAGGTATAGCAATACCTGTTAAGAACAAAACTGCAGAGTTTATATGTCTATCCAATCGAAAGTTACCGGGATGTTCCAAGCAATAATTTATTCAAAGGTATGTATGCTTTCATCTGATGAAATTGCTAGGGGCTCTCTTTAACACATGTCCATAACGAATCTAACTTGAAAGTGTTGAATTTGACATTCTTTGGTCCATTCCAGGAACCTGCAAACGATTTGGGTAAGAAAAGCCCTAAAAATGATCACAATTGTTGTGGCTGTTCTGTTTAATCGCAGTTATACTATGGCCTTACGGAGTTTATGCTATTGATAATTCCAGTTGAAGTACAGTTTTTGATCTGTTGTGTTGTGAGAGGAGATCAGACTTACGAGTTACGCATATTTTTATATTAAAGCATAATAGAGTTAATTTCTTTGATAACTTATCCTAACGTGAACCAAATAGAGAACAAAATCTTCAGGAGTTCCACATAATTGTCAACTGTAATTGAAAAAAAAATCTGACATTTAGGATCGAATTACAGAAGATCAAGTCTCATTGTATCGAGCTCCGATCACAGCCTTTCATTTGGCAAAGAAAATGACCCATGAAATGAACGTCGGTTAGCTGGCTAAAACTTGAATGGAGTTACACTGGTGAAAATATATTGGTGGATATTGTGTTGAAACGATAACTGATTAAAATCGAACGATATTTGGGCAAAATAACAAAATTATCTGTCAAAATCCTCCAAAGCATTGATGGATCTTATCGGTCAGACACAATGTCCACCAATTTGATTAGAGTATGAGAAAATAAATACCTCTGGGAGGTTTTAAGTAATTCAGGCACTGTTAGATTTGGGCTAATGGGTGCGGGAGAACAAATTATTAAAACGGCAATATGAACAAACTGGCCGATGCAACATGCGATGAGCTTCTTTTCGGGCTCCAGACTTACTTTTATCCTTTTTACAGATGAATCCATATTGAGTGGTGCCACAGACGTTATCATTCCATGCCCCTTCCTGATTCTCTTGGTATCTCATGTGAACACAATCTTCCCCTGAGCCCCAGTTGTCGGGTTGGTTGACCGCCCAGTTGTTGAAATCATACTGTCGAATAAAAAAAATTATGGAGACTGTCTTTATTATCTCAATATCATTGCGTTTGTTCACATGTACATATGGGCGTGTTGTCACAGCATACACAGGACCCTTGCAAGAGGGGTTGATGTATGATTTCCCCCTTCCTCCTTTTTTTTGGCAAATCAATCAATATTTCCGTTAAATGAGGCACTCTGACAAACAAGTATCTTGTTTGTTTCTTTCTTATCTGTTATATTTTTACGAAAATTTATCAGCAAGTTTGATTTTTCTCTTCCTATTTTTCTTTATTTTTGAGGGAAAATTTGTGAATATTATTATTCTGACCCTATCCCTCCCATGGAAATGTCCCACTGTCCTAGTGGCACACCCCGAGTGTATAAGTGACCTCATTAAAAAGAGTTAATTGTTAGTAATCCGGTTTATAGTAATTCATGATTTAGTCAAGTGAGAAAAAATATTTCACTTGTATAATATTATACAAGTTCTTATTTCAATTAACTTTACTTTAACCAATTACGGATTTTCGTCATTTTAATAATTTATCATTGTATTCTAAACATGCACAGCGCATCTCAAACGGCCATTAAGCCGTCTTTCTCAGAGAAATCACAGTGCCACCTAGTGATCAAAGGATTCAAAACACAAGCAAGGCAGTCCAGATTTCGAATGAAATGTAAGAAACAGTATCAGCTTTTTCTCCGTTAATAATTTTACAGAGTGTCTCAAGAAAATTATACCATTTTGATTTTGAATAAATAGGACGTATTAGCTAAGTTTTAATGGTACTCCTGTCTGGGAATTTTATATTCTGAAGTTCGGTATCGATACAACGATCATAACAGTCACAGTGACAGTTTTCGTAAGTTGTAGATTTTTCGAGTCAATACACCTTAATGTCGATCCGGCATGTAATGTAGATGATGTGTTCAATACGTCCTCTATTTTGAATCACGGAGGCATTGAATCTCTAACCGCAGCATAAGCTGTGCTGATCGGGCACCTTTTGGTCTACCTGATTGATTTTTGTTCAAATTCAGCACAGTTCCATGATTTCTGACTTTTTCCACATTGTAGGGAATCACACTCTTACTGGGCGGATTTCGTGTGTTGAAATGTCTTGCATACTGCCGCTGTGACTTCAAAATCGACTTAGTCGACATTAACAGTTCAACCATTTTTGTTCATTGCTCCCTGGTGAACATCATCTTGTATGAAATGTCAAAATTATTGTTCGAGATAGAACTCCCAAATCCTCTCTATTAACCCTAAAAAGGTTTTTGTTTTAAATTCTAAGAAATAAAACACGCAGATAAAAACAAAAACAATCAGTATTTTCAGACACCCTGTATTATATCAGTCGAGTTGCGTACCGGGGACCCATCGGTCCAGATGAAGTTTCCTTCCAAAGATATATCATGAAGACCTATCCACAGGTATGCGTTGGCCATTCCAGAGCGCACTGCAAAAACAGAAAAAAAGAGAAATAAGTGATTGATTTATAGTGACCACGGCATAAAGCACAAGTGTCAGACTGGGCGACAGAAACAATAGGAGTTTTAGCGTTGGTAAAATCGTAATTAAGAGACAAAATAGTTATGTTACCCTTACCTTGTACCACTAAACTTTGGGAAATAACATGATAATTATACTACAGCCTCCTTCTTTCTCAGTTGTCCACTTCTTATATCGGTTCGATACTTCTTCTCATACAAGTAATTTCGTCTGTTCTGCACTCTTTTACTTCATCTCATCTCATAACACTAGAGAAGTTTTTTCCAACAATAAGCTGATTTTGAATTTCTTGCTTAGCAATTCTGTTTTACAACGATTAAGGAAACCCTCAATGACAATGGGAGGTTCAAGACAGGATTAAGTCTTAAGGTATATGATGACGTAAATATCAGTTTTCAATTAGGTTTCAAAGGGGAGCTTCAAACCTAGATTTTAAATTGCTTTAGTGGGATGTGTTGTAATTTTTTTTGAAATAGGAATGACGAGACTATTGCATAAAAATCTATAAATACACACATGTTTATTCGAAAATGAAATCTTGTCTTACTGGAAAGGAAAGACTGTTCCTCCTGATCAAGCACGCTCGTTAGATGACCTCCTTGTGACTGGCAGTAGTTTTCAGCATCGTTGAAAACCATCTTCGTGGTCACAAGCTTATAGCACCAGTCTCTGTTCAAATTCCAGCCGGAATCACAAGTTCCAATTCCTGGATTGTCAAATGACAGAAGAAAATATGTAAGGTAAATAAGGTATTGAAAATGGTCTTCCCGGGAAGCAAAATATACACAACGCAAACACCAAGAGAAAGGAAAAATTATGACGAAGCAAAAATGGTAAATAACGAAAGCTTACCAATATTTGGGTCGAGAGGGTAGATCGGTGTTCCTATGAGAAAACAAAAGCAAGTATAAATGCAAAATGATAGTATACTGGTAAAGAAGAAAAATGGGTAGAAAGATACAGAGATAGACGGATAGATTGATTGATTGATTGATTGATTGATTGATTGATTGATTGATAGATAAGATAGACATGCGTTTCTTTCAGGTTCCCGAAACCAATTGATACAATTATTGTAACACTATTGATGATAGATTTATCATCTATTGTATCACTAGTTACTCGCGGCAAGTGATCATAATTACGACCGTAAAGGATGAAGGATTCAACAGGGAGACATTTTATTTTTGCTAATAACTAATGCATTTGGAAGTTCTTGGATTGCTGATTCCATTTTTGTTAATGTTCTTGGTTTACTCACTAAAGGATCGTTTGGAATTAAAGATTCCGCGTGTATTTCTGTCAGGGTTGGTCGGTAAATACCGGTATTTACTGGTAAATACCGCCTTGCTTTTTTGACAAAATCGGAAAATACTGGGAAATACTATTAAAAAGGTTATTTCTTGAATGATAATAACTCAAAAATGTAGAGATTGTTGTTCAGTTAGTTTGATTCGAAACAAAATACAACAAAAAACTAACTTAACTGATGGTGAGGGACTAGGAACTCATTCTGATTGGTTGGACAAATTTTCTCACAGCCAAATCAATACTAAAAGTAGGAAAATTTTAAAATCACCTGCTTTTATTTTATAAATTATTTTCAATCATTTCGGTCTGCAATTATCTGAATTGTCTCATAAGTCCAGAACACTTAAAACAGCATAACCCATACACAGATATTGATTTTGTCCCTGTATATTTAGCAAGATGAGGGCCGCACCCCACAAAAAAGCTACATGTAACACCTAAATAATGTACAGTGTAGTTCTGCATAGTATGTGAAATAACACTGAATTAAATCATCAAAATTGAAAAGAGGTTTTTAACAGTCTTTTCATTTGAAATTTATCAGTTCAAGGTGGATTTGTGTAAGAAGAGCCAAAATGAAAGGCATTAATGGCCTTTTTAGTTGACCTTGTACAACTTCAAGAGTACACTGCTAGGTATCGCCCACGTATTTCCCAGTATTTCCCAGTATTTCCCGCGTGGGTGGGAAATACAGGTATTTCCCAGGAGATTGCCAACCCTGATTTCTGTTGGCAACCTTTTTTGGAAAGAACTGCATCTCAATTCATGTCCCTATAATGTTCTCTTCATTACCAAACACATCCCCTCTATTTCTAATTACCATGACGTTGTCCTTCACTCTAGTATGTCACTTTGTCTCCATTCTTCCGCCTCCTGTCTGACCTTTGCGTGTAGTATTTTCCCCGTCCTTCATTTATGATCTTCAAGATTTCATCTGATTTCGTTTAGGTAAGGCGTCTTCATTGCTTATTTTTACATCACGTGCAAATCATTTTCAAAAATGTCCAGATCCACATTCATGAGGCGTTGTTATATTTGTAACTTTCTCTTGGTTTCCAGCCCAAGCACCTTCTGTTGTTTCTCGCCGCTTCAACACAATTCTCTTCTTCCCTTTTCTGTTTATTCCAAATCATGTATATATTGAGAATTTGCCCCCTTTTTAATCTAATTTTGCTTTGCTCTTGCCACTCTTCGTCCCTTCAATCCGACCTATCAATGTTAATAGATTTTGGAACGTCTTCATGATAACACTTACCAACTCTCGCCTTGCACACGTAGGCCTCTAGTGTAAAACAATTTTGGGTTGACCATCGGCCATCTCCCCCAGCTTGAAGCAAAAAAATAATAATTAAGAGAAAACGGAATATAATGAGGGTATAAATGTATATATAGAAACGGTAAAAATGCTTAAACAATTAGTGATAGACCAACTTGTTTATCACAATAATCAAGTCTGCGTGCGCCTAGGAAAAAAAAGTAATTTTGAACAACTGGAAAAGCGCCGCGGCGCCGGTTTACAATATCCTCACTCATCGACAACTTTAAGCATAAAATTTGAGTAAACCTATTTCTTTATTGCTGATTTTTTGGAGCTTAATCAAAAGTCGATTGAAATATTGAAAAACACATTTTTGTTGGTTGGTTGGTTTTAATGCTTTTAAGAACAATCATTAATTAGAGCCTATATTTTACAGTAGGTTATTCTGGATATTGAGTTTTGACTTATATACTAGAGCCATAATTAACACAAATTGGTCAAAGAAATGTTCACTTTCATGCGGACTTCGAAACCATGAACCAGTAATTTAATAAATGCACTTTTTAGACAAACATAAAAGCCAGGGTAAAGTTTTGATCCATCCCATACAAACTTTTATCACTTTTTACAAATATGACATTGGCATTTCAAACACCAAACAACATCAAACCCAACAAAATTGTTCTTGATTATTGCTCAAGTAATCATGGAGCAGTATCACAATCACAGTGCTTCTAATATCATTAAAGTTCACGTACGGTCAAACCCAGATCTGCCTGCTTTGCGCCTATCCCTGTCTGACAGAGAACAATGTCGTCACAGTGTTTTCACACATTGATCACAGTGTCACTGTGTGAAAATGCACCAAATCCACACAGTGGACCTGAAAAATCTCAGGGTCTTCATAGTGTGACATCGAAGACCACATAGTGATCACTGTGCCATACGGTGAAAATGCACCAAATCCACATAGTGGCCAGAAAACTCAGGGTCGTCACAATGTGACCTCTAAGACCACACAGTGATCACGGTATCACACTGTGGAAAATGCACCAAATCCACAAACTACCACACTGTGTTCACACTGTTTTCACAATAAATACACACTGTGGACGACAGTGTGTTTTTATTCCCGTAGGAATCAAATGGGACAGGTGACCTAGCGAGCAACACGTGGTTACCTGTCAGCATCGAGCCACAATCTGGAGAGTCAGCGTTATCCACTGGTTGTGTGCTATCAATCCAGTTGGTGTATCCAACCGTGCTTCCTTCGTTCCAAGCAAAAGAACCATCTGTTTCCGTATCTGTGGAAACGAATAAACGAATGCGAATTCAGAGGATTGTTTTAATAATGCTTGCATACTCCATCGATTTTTTTTGTCTTATTGCGAATTGTGAGTTCTTGATCTCAAGAATACAATTCACTCTATAGAATAAAGTGCACTAGGTTCTTTATAATTTGAACTCACAAATGTATTTCACTTTGTTTTTTATGGGTCAATAGAGGCAGAGTAGATTGGGGCCCTCTCTGAATTAAAAGAGAGAAGCGGGGCATTTCCCCCATATAATGCAAACCATGAAAGTATTGGTTATGAGGAAAAATATTGATTGTACTTGGAGGCCGTATACTTTGCCACTGCATCATTGGCTAATTCGCATAAGTATATATGTATAATTCAATTTTATGTCAACTTTCTGTTGTTCGAAAGGAATATTTTCTATAAAGAACGCAAGAAATTAAACGTATTTCCTGTTCTTTTGTTGTGTTTTTTTTACAGACTTTCAATGTTGAACGATATCTTCCAGGTAATTCCGACTTATTATCTGAAGCATCGTGGAATAAGGTATTGCCATTTTATTTTACAACTAACCTGATATGCCAATCCACGTGTTCGTTATGCCTACGTTCTCCAATTCAGTGAACTGATCCTGGATGAAGTCGTTCTCCACTCCGGTAAAGATGGTCGTCAAGAACGCACCCTGCTCCTCGCACGTGTGCTTGGCGTCTGTCCAGGTGACCTTGGTGATGGAGTTGAATTGGTAGCAGTTCCCGCGGAACAGCCGCCAACCTTCAGCACAAGTACCTGAGAAAACGTCCATAAGAAAACAAACATAGTAGTCTGACGGAAAAATACAAATTGTTTCTCTAGAATTTAAAAGTAGCTGGTATCCTCCAGTCCTCGTTCTATCTTTGCATCGACGTTAATTTAGACTAATCGAAGAGTCTGTCACAAAGGCATACAAACCTTATATTTTAATTGTTATGAGGGCACATTATTTAGGTCTAATGGTATGGAGATGGCCTAAAACATCATGGAAAGGCACCGTCAAGAAGGCTAACACCGGACTGGAGTTTGGATGGTCTACAGCAATTAGGGATTGCAGGATTTGGAAGTTCCTACTTAAATCAAGCGTCAGGTGAATCCTACACGACACTGACAGTAAGGTAAGGTGAGCTGTGGCAAGATGAATAGACAAGATGTCTGTATAAATTAAAGTTGTACGTTTGGTGCAAAAAAAAAAACAGGTTGTTGACTCGTGGACTCTGAGGTGGATAAATAAGAAAAAATTGTCGTGGATGTAGCAGTACTATAGTATATTAGTAGTAGTAGTAGTAGTGGTAGGAGTAGTAGTAGTAGTAGTAGAAGTAGTAGTAGTAGTAGAAGAAGTAGTAGTAGTAGTAGTAGTAGTAGTAGTAGTAGTAGAAGTAGTAGTAGTAGTAGAAGAAGAAGTAGTAGTAGTAGTAGAAGAAGTAGTAGTAGTAGTAGTAGTAGTAGTAGTAGTAGTAGAAGTAGTAGTAGTAGTAGAAGAAGAAGTAGTAGTAGTAGTAGTAGTAGGGGTAGTAGTAGTAGTAGTAGTAGTAGTAGTAGTAGTAGTGGTAGTAATGCTAGGAGGTGGAAGAGGAGAGGAGGAAGAGGATGGAAAGGAGGAAAAAACAAGAGAAAGAGGGAGAAGGATTATATGTTGTTTTTGTTGTTGTAGATCCAAACATCAAGGGAAGTGGGAGACGAAGAATAAATGAATAATCCACTTGAAATAATGAAAGGAGATGTCCCATAGATTAATACTGTGTTGGGTGTAGCCCACCACTCGCTGTATGTCTTACCTTCCGCTCTTTCACACATGAAGCTCTGAGAGGCGGAGCAAGCGTTGGTTGTCCACTCTCCGTCATTGGCGGTATCCAGAATTTCCACACAATCACCGCCGGTTGGAAAAAATCTATTCGGTGGGAAATAATTGAAATCGATTAAAAAAACAATATCTTGACAACAACAGGTATACACTAACAACGACACACTTGGACGTACCGACATTCGACAACATACGAACTTTCTGTGCACAAATTATACATAGTTGTATCAATCACATTTCCTTGCTTATACCACTTTTTCTTCTGTCTCTTTTTGCTGCATTCCTGCCCTGTTACTGTTATTTTGGAGAGTCATTATTTGTTTTCTTTTTGTGTATTCTCACAAGTAGACCCTACACAACTTTTATTCCGAAGATGGTGGTATCTGTGTTTCTGTAAATCATCTTTTCTGGGAATAATTGATAAATTTATGTCGAAATTCCAATTGCAATTCAAAGTGTATGACGAATTTTAACAAACCTGTTATCTGGCTGATTAGGACCCCAGTTGGTGTAGGTCAAAGACTCCCCGGTGCTCCATTTATAGGACCCGGCCTGGCCTTGTAGCTGTCAATGAAAAAAAAAACAAGAAAGGATTTACTGTAGAATAAACTCTAAAATACATTAGTAGCAGTAGTAGTAGTAGTAATAGTAGTGTGATATCATTATCATAATATTATTATTATCATTATTATTATTATTATTATCATTATCATTATCATTATCATCATCATCATTATTATAACTACTACTACTAGTTTTATTATCATTATTATTATTGTTGTCATTACTATCATCATTATTACTATTATAAGTATAATCATCATTATTATTATCATTGTTATAACTATAATTAGCATCATTATCATCATTATTATCATTATCATCATCCTCATCCTCATTCTCATCCTCATCTTCATCATCCTCATCATCATCATCATCATCAACATCAACATCATCATTATCATCATCATGTACTCACTTTATCAGTTAAACCGATCCACATTGTGTTTCCCGTGACGGCAATCTGTGTTGTTGCCACTTCCTGCTCATCATCGCTGGCTATTGACATGAGGTTTCCGTCGATGGCGTTACAGTAGTTCTCGGCATCTTGCCAGGTCTTGGCTGCGCTGTAGTACTTGTAGCATCTTCCCACGGCAGAAATCCAACCATCACCTTCATCACATTTGATGACGACGTCTGTAGATATACGTCAATATGCTGAGTCAAAACGAATTATTTGATCACATTTTTTTTCAAGAATTTGAAATTGCATCAACACATTTTTGTGTGTGTGTGATGTTCAAACGCCCCTTTCTGTTTTAGCTGTATTATTTTCAGCGGTTTATTCCAAATTATATTCCACGTATTTGGAATCTTGCATTAGGATTGGTCAAGAGTTAATCACGTGATAAATCGTAGTTTTGCCCATCGATCAACCAAGAAGAAAAAGTATGTTGCACTCAATGGTGATAGTACTTTTGCGTTTCGCTGATCTCTTCAGTCCTTAGAGTCACACCGCGTTAGTAATTCTTTTGAGTACGTGCACCCTTTGTGATATTTTCCATAGAAGCACACGCTGTCGCACACGAGGGCGCATTGAACCTACCAATCCATGTATCCATGAGTTTTAAAACATATAGGCCTATGCACCCATGGCTTAAATTCGTTTGTAAAATCGGGTCCAAATGTCTTTTTCGTAAAGAAATAATTATACACTTTTTCTCTAGTTAAATAGTTTCAGGTGTGTAATATAAAGCAAATGATTATCCTTGGTTTCAGGTGACAAGACGATATAAATGTATACGCTATCTTTCCTCAACTCAGCTTCGGAAAGATAGCTACATCCAGATCACCCCGAAAGTGATAGCTCGTCCCATCACCGTCACCAGTAGTAATTATGTGCTTACTATTTTGTTTTGGTAATTTTAACAGTCATTCACCTATTTATCCATTTTCAAGTACGCGATCTATATTCACCAATAAATGGTATGTATAAAAGAAAGTTATGGTAAATTACACTTTTACTCGGAGAATTTACTTGCCACAATTGTGAGAAAGTCTATAGTTTTTGAATAGTTATTACCATTGTCTCTTTCGCATATGTATGCGCGACTGTCGGTGCATGGGCGATCGTTCCACAGGCCGCTGGACCATAATTCAACACAATCTTCTCCGTTCTTATAATTGTCAGGTTGACCCGAGCTCCACTGCCTGCACGTATCAAATTTGTGAACAAGTTAGTTGATAACAGTTGATAAACGTGACGATGAATTTTATTGTATAATTGGAAAGGGTTTAAAAATCCACCATTCCATGAAAAATTGAAGGTCTTAAAATGTGTCCGTGTCTCTAATAAGGTGAACAATAATAATGATACAACATTTATATGGCGCTACTGCAAAAGTTTCAGGGCGCTGTGGGACCAAATTATAGACGTTGGAAAAGGTGAGTTTTTAAGAATTGATTTGAATGTGTTCAAAGAAGGGGTTCACAAATCTGACAGAAAAAAGGTGCGTCAAAAGTAAATGAGCTAGAACTGAGAATGCACGATCGCCGAATTTTGTCATAGATCGAAGTCCAGGAGATAACTGGAGATGAGTAGCGGAAAAAGAACGGAGATGACTGGTAGAAGAGGATATTGAGGTGCACGAAGTGATAAAAGATCTTGAGGTTAGGAACGAGCTAGGTTGTGAATGGCTTTGAAGGCAAGGAAAATAATTTTAAAGTTGACACGCTGATGGATCTTATGCTTATATATCATACTAGTTAGATCGTGACCTAGTTAGACCGTGACCTGTATTAAAAATATCATAAAAACAGGAAAACCTAGTGGTTTTAATCCAGCCTCACTTCTTTGGCTTCTTAAACAAAGACCACTAGCACCCTACATTTTACATGGCATTTCTGGTGTTTGTCAACGACAATCTAGACTTCCAAATCCCCGAACAGGCGTGATCACAGACGATTTGGCACAGTAAACATGGTAAAAGTGAGTACGGTGGTAACCGTGGTAGTGCACGTGTTCGTCGTCGTCGTCGTCATAGTAGTAGTAATAGTAGTAGTAGTAGTAGTAGTAGTAGCAGTAGTAGTAGTAGTAGCAGTAGTACTAGTAATAATAGTAAGAAGAAGAAAAAAGANAGAGAGAAGAGAAGAAGAAGAAGAAGTAGAAGAGTAGAGTAGTAGTAGTAGTAGTAGTAGTAGTAGTAGTAGTAGTAGTAGTAGTAGTAGG